>DWPV01001568.1:0-20181 GCA_018251915.1 Urbanus proteus proteus
CATTTCGGTTTTACTCATTGTACGTGGTACACTATAGCTTTAGGGATGTAAAAAATATAGGTAGGTTTTTTTTACATCCCTACAGCTATTAGTAGATACACCTGCTTTGGTTTTAAAGACATTTTTCAGACTTTTTCATTAAAATCAGCGTAAGAAAAAAAAATGTTAAGTAATAACGTTAAGATTTTAGGGTTGTAAAAACGCTTACCGTGTCTATTTTATTGCATCCCAAAAAGTAAATTAATATAAGATATTAAGACCATGCCACATAGCCACACTATACATATGTATAAACCAGAACAAAACAACTCAGTAGCGGATTTACCAATAGGCTGAGTGGGACTAGGGCGGCAGATTCAAGGAGAGGCGGAATGTTTATCTTAGACGACCTTTTTTGTCAAATTTCGGAGACTTTTTTGACTTGACGACTTATTTTCGCTTAACTCAGGGACGGCAACAAAGTGTAATTTTTTAATTCCGCGGTTATCTGTGAGGCTAACGTATTAACTTATCAAGGTCGGCAGGGGTGGATAAATTTCAATATTCTACTGGCGGCAAATGTCTAAATCTGCCACTGCAACAATAAATACCTACTTTCCGTACTGTTAAGGTTAAAAATTGATATAATAATGATTTCACCACAGTCAACCTAGAAGGACACAAAATTCAAACTACCGTCTTTATTGCAGTTCAAATCAAAAGTATGTTTTGCAATAACGTAAGATGAATGTAGGTAATATAATGTTATTAAAGTTGTACTTACGCCTATAAATTAAATTTCGTAGACTTATTGCTGTAATTCACTAATTTGTCACATGTTAGTCCATTCTTTCTTCTTTTCACTTCATGAAAACTACTTTTTTATTTTTATACCCGACTGTTTGATGAATATTTTTTGTTCCTACCAAACAAATTAAACTACCATAAATCCGGTAATTTTTACTGTCTTTTACTGGTCACACTCACAGAATATGGTAGAAAATTAGCTTTTGATGGTAGATTTGAGAGTTTCGCTAAGTAGCATCCCCACCGGGTGTGTGTGCGGTGTATAGATTGTGTATCTGTAATTTCTGTAATTTTAATTGTAAACAATGAGATTTATAAATTATTCAAATGTAAAGAATAAAATCTAATTAATCTCTTCGCCAATGTTGTAATTAGGGTTTTTATACACTTTTTACATTGATGTAAGGTTCTCGTGCTTTGTCTTCGTGTGTGACAATATACTCAAAATGGCGCATCAACTGGCACCGTCTGTAAATTGTTCATTAGACGACATTGACCTCAGCGCTCTAAAGGTATTTTTATGTGAATCTAGTTTGTTATAAATGAAGTTATTGCGTGTTCTTAATCTAGCCCCTCGCCCTGGAGCCATTGCTGGGAGCAATGATCTCACAGGGCGTGAATCATAAAGAAGGTGCAATAATAAGGATTATAATTAGCTTTTTCCTATATATTCATATTGGACGGCTGCTTTCAGGACCCAGCTGGTATATTCGAACTAATAGAAGTAGTGGGAAATGGAACTTATGGCCAAGTATACAAGGTATGTATATAACATAGTAACATGTCGTATATTTATGTACCTATGTTAGTGATTTTTTCCGAGAAGTAACAACAATAAAACAATTCCATCATTGTAAGCAGTAAAATACATGTTCATCTTTTATCTGTTGTAGAGTAGGATAGCCTATTAATGTCAATGAGCAGAATTAATGCCCATCAGGCAGCTTCAATAAAGATGTGGCCTATTATATCTGACAGGTTTTACTTTCGTTAATTGCCCCTTCCAAGTAGATTAAACCTTATTGTGTATAATTAGCATGTTCAATATTAATGAAGCTCTTTAAGGATTAAAAAATCATTCTGTTTTTTCAAATAGGTATTATAGGAAACTACCAAAGTTATAATTATGTAGACTATTCACTTTATCTATGACAAAATACGATTTTAAATTACAATCTTGGCCTACTTAACATGTGAAATTTTTAACACAATGGTATATTATGTCTTTAGTACAGGTACGGAATATAATGTTCATGTATAAATTCTTAGGGTCGCCACACAAAAACGGGCCAGCTTGCAGCTATCAAGGTTATGGATGTCACACAGGATGAAGAGGAAGAGATAAAGCTTGAGATAAATGTTCTTAAAAAATATTCCAATCACCGCAACATAGCCACATACTATGGTGCATTCATCAAGAAAAGTCCCCCGGGGAAAGATGACCAGCTCTGGTTGGTCATGGAATATTGTGGTGCTGGTGTGTATTTTTTCAGACAAGATTAGACATACAGGATAATTAATCTTGTCTACATTAAATTAATTATATAGTTTAAATAAAAGACACACCAAATGTTGGTTAATTTTTCATATTTGGCACAATTTTCCATGTTCAGTATTCAAGTTAATTATTTTTTCAAGTGATCTTGTTTGATTCTTACTGCAGAGATCGATTTTTCGAAAATCTAATTATACAGTTTTAGTTTTTATCATAATCAGCCTCATAATTTCACCATTTTTCGAATAGTTTCGGATTTGATTATTCACACACACTTATAAAATTTCCCTGTATATGTAAGATAAGTATATATAGATAGAGTGAATACAACAAGTATAAGATAGGTAGGTACTAAAAACTGAACCAGATAATTTGACCAAATGTTCGTTATTCGGTTCGGTAGAAAAAACCACATTTGGCGCATCACTAGTTAAATACATTCCTTTTTACCTCAAAATTTATATTTATACCTAAATTATTTATAGAGCTTAGTATCCTATTGCATAGCGTATCCTTATTAGAATTTAGATTATAAAAAGAAATAGGGAAAATTGTGCACATGATTCATAACAGATTATGAATACTTAAGTGTTGTTTGGTCATTGCAGGATCTGTGACAGACTTAGTGAAATCAACCAAAGGTCAATCGCTCAAAGAGGAGTGGATTTCGTACATCTGTCGGGAAATTCTGAGGGGTCTCAGCTATTTACATTCAAACAAAGTTATCCACCGTGACATTAAAGGGCAGAACGTTTTGCTCACTGACAATGCTGAAGTGAAGCTTGGTAAGAAAGAACAAGAATAAGCTTAAATCTTGCTTTTTTCATAAGGTATCAAATGCATAGTCCAGCTGATAGTAAGTGGCAATTGATATTCATAGGCATCTGCAGTCAACGGGTAATATAATTGAATTTACCAACATAAGTTTAGGCACAGATGTTTTGTTGCCTCTGAGGACTACCTTGCCTTATATTAGTGTCTGATCCTTAGCACACCCTTGGAAAAACAAAACATCACTTAACACTCTTGGCTAAAATAGGTGTTAAAGGTGTCCCTTCAGAATTGAACTATCAAGTCCCTTTAAAATATTTTATTAATATGTTAATTAGTTAATGTATGTGGTTTCACTTCTAGTTGATTTTGGAGTGTCTGCACAGTTGGACAGGACCATAGGTCGACGGAATACATTCATTGGTACCCCGTACTGGATGGCACCTGAGGTGATTGCTTGTGATGAGAATCCCGAAGCAACATATGACAATCGCTCAGATCTGTGGTCACTTGGTATCACCGCTCTTGAGATGGCGGAGAGTCAGCCCCCACTCTGTGATCTGCATCCCATGAGAGCTCTGTTTCTTATTCCAAGGTAAAGGTTTATGAATTGTATATTCATGTATGAAGGAAAAATTACCAAATACTTTATGAATTAATACGAATAATACTCTGATTACGTGTTAATCAAATTCATTTATTTTATTTATCCTTGTGTTCTATTGTGTTGTAAAATACTGTGAAACAATTTATATTTGACATTATATGCTAATATAATCTGTTTGTTTACAATAGTTCACTATTTCTAGGAACCCTCCACCCCGCCTGAAGTCTAAGAAGTGGGCTAAGAAGTTTCATAGTTTCATTGAGACTGTTTTAGTGAAAGACTATCATCAACGGCCTTACACTGATCATCTCTTGAAGCATTCTTTTATCAGGTGAGATAATAATAAAAATTACTATGCTCATTTTTTTTTCATTAAATAACAGTTGGTGTGATATAAAGTTATGAATTACTTATGTTGATTATATTAACATTGTTAACAAAAATGAACAAGTACATAATTGTTTTACATAAGTAACAGTGTTTTTGTATAGGTATTGTATAATTCAATGTACTGCGGTTGATAAAACAGATAAAGTTTGGTGCTACTTATATTGAACTTTCCATTGAATTGAATTTTCCGAATGAGTATGATCCTGTTAACATTGTACCATATTTAACAGGGATCAACCAACAGAGCGTCAGGTGAGGATACAGCTGAAGGACCACATAGACCGCTGCAAGAAGAGAAAGCAGGACAACTCTGTGCGCGAGGACTACAAGTACTCCGGCTCGGAGGGCGAGGAAGAGGAGAACGCGGTGGCCGGCGAGCCCTCGTCCATCGTGCACAACGCCGCCGCGCACCAGGGCGGCGACACGCTGCGACGCAACTTCCAGCAGATACAGGAGGGCAGGTTGGTGATCTATTGCTTTTCAGATTTCATTGGCCTCTTCAGATTTTCTGCTAGACATAAGCCTCCTCTTATATAGCCTAATAGTCAATTCTCCATGCACGCATACTTTACAATCCAATATACTTTTCTTTTAAGAATGTTTGGTGCTCTTAACTATTAATATTTTTCTATTTTCTATTCTCTTCCTGCTAAATGTCCATTCCAGATTGATAAATTTTGTATATAAAACATTACAAGAACGTAAATGTTTTATGCATAATTAAGCAATGAATTAGAGACAGTTATAGTTATAGTCGACGACCCGCGTAGCGGATTAATTTAGATTTCTGTTTTGGGTCTGGGTGTTTGTGTATTCGTGTATGTTTCTCCATGGCACTTACGACACAGGAGAAAATCCTACTGTGGGGCTAAGAGTGTAGAATGCGTCTATTTATTTATTTAAGCCCTCTCTACTTTTCAACTTTGAGTAACAATATTTATTTCTGACCAAACTAGGGGTGCTGCTGAAGCTCCTCAGCCACAGCCTCCTCCCAAACGTAACAGCAAGCGCGAGGAACGTGAAGAAATTCCAGGTAATCTCTAGTTTCACTTATTTCTTTTTTTTTGCCATAAACTAATAGTGTATTTCAATTTGGTGACCTAGCTGCGTTATTTAAATAAAACCTCGCTGAGTTCTACTATCAACCGCTAATTTTACTATTAACTTGTTAATGTAACTTAATGTTACAATTTTTACTTTTTTTATTTAAAATTATATTACACTTATCTTAATATGTTCATTCCTTCAGTCGAGCTCAAAAATTACATTCTATATTACCCAAAATAAGAATGATGCTACCCTATTTATGTCCAATGGCTACACAGGTCTGCCTTCAGCTAGGGTAGTCCTAGACCTTAACACCAGCTCTACTCTATTAGATGTGTATTGGTGAATGCAAAATAAGAATGAATATTAATAACTGTTCAATTAAAAGGTAGAACTAGGCATTGACTTAGTACTTTCCTATCAGTGGAAAAAAACTTACGTACGTAACAGTATCGGTGGTTTAACTAAGAAATTCGCAGCTACGTCCCCGATGCGAGATCTGCCTTGTGGCGTCAATTAACTTTTAACATTTGTTGCAAATCTAGAGCCTGGCCCGCCCGCGAGGCCCATTCCGCAAAGACTGATTGTGGTGCCTGACCCACAAGTTCAACAGCCTAATAGATATAGGTAAATATTTTTAATTGTGATCGTTGCTAGTTAACAGTAACACACTAATTAAGTTTCTATTATTTTCTAATCATTCATTCAAATTAAGATGTTATGTCTGTCTATTTTTTTCATGTTACATTATGTGATCACCTATCTTACTCAAACATTATTATACTGCCGGTTTTTAAACATCGTACAGACTGAATATTACAATGAAATTACCTTTAGAATGTTACAGTCTTTTAAACATTTCTTGACTTCTTCCTACTCGTTTTTATATGTTTATATTAACCTATATCCTGTAACGTGTCAGGCCCCTGCCGCCGACGCCGAAGTCGTCGGGCTCGTCCAACAGCTCGGGCTCCAACAACGGCACGCCCCCGGCCGGCGGCCCGCAGCCCCCTCAACGCTCATCTAATCACAATTTCAAACCTATGGTACAATCTTTTATTTTATTTTTAACGACAAGGCCACATGTGAAACTGAGTATGTATTTTCAGTGTGTAATGGATTTTCTTACATTCTGTGAGAATACGAATGGCCGTGCACAACGAAGACAAAATTTGGAATTACTAGACTTTCTAAAACTCTGATCTAAGAGTTATTTGAGGACATTAGCAATATTATGATGTTAGGCCATATTTTGACAAACAGTCTATTATTTCGATTCAAAAATTAATCGTATTAAAAAATATATATTCTATTTTAAAGTCTTAAAAAATTATGCTTTATTTTTTTTCTTTTTATATTTTCGTATATATAAATATCGATTTTTGTTTATTTGCTTATGTTTTTATTTTCATGTCACGCTGTTTACTTTCTTTGCACGTCCGATTAATGCTTCAACCGCAGATTCCGCCGCGGAGGCCTGAGGTAGGTGTTGAGATTAAATTACTTTGGGGTCATTCATAAATGTCAATGTATTTACTTTACTAATTTAGCTAGATTTATTTAATTAAGCTAGAGTACAAAAGACCCATTCAATAAGATGGGTCGTCATAAAATTCATATCCACTTATCATTGTTTTACTAACATGAGGATAAAATAATCACAAAAAAATGTACAAGCTGAAGCAATAAAACAACATAATAATTAACAATATCACTGATGTCATTTAATTGAGCAAGATATAGAACTCTTTATAGTCAAGATTGTGTAAAAACATGAAAAAGTTAGAATGCTTGAATGTTATTTTTTTAGCATCTATAAGTTGCTTTGTTTATGTTCAAATACTTAAATGATAACATTACCTTATACATTATTATGATTTTATTAGTTTCCTATTACGTGTTTATGATCTTGGGTTAATAGACATTTGGTAATTTGCGAAATTAAGAGGAATGCTTATAACAGTACATTTTCCTTGAACACTTTTCGTATAGCGGTATGATATTTATTGATGACCCCTTGACAGAATATTCAATTTATCCTGTTGGGGAAAGATTGAAAAATATGGACGTTGTATGTTTTCAGGATTTGGACAAGTTAGCCGCACAACTGAACGAGCTCGGCGTTGTATCGGGCAATGAGCCGCCTAACCGACCGCCACGGGCTCCTACTAATGGACAAGGTATTTTAATAATAAAAAATAATGAATAAATAAAACAAATATGATAATTAAATTGATATTTAAAACTGAGTCCAAATTTGTTTTATAGAAAGCTGACTAGCATTAATAAATGTTGTTCGTTAGTATAAACTTCTACTGGTACAATTTCTATTTTCTGTTAGCCACTTGTCTTTGTAGAAAACACATAATGCTCCTTAGTAAATTTTGTTTATGAATAACATTAGGTCCACCGGTAGAAAGGAATCCGCCAGAGCCCACGTTTGATGAGTCTGACAGCGACTCTGATGTGGAAGAGAGTGGGGGGCGAGCGCGCAATGACGGGACTTTACTTGCCAGTGATCCACCAAAGCCACTGTAAGTACATAGTTTTATGAACAAATGTTAGATAAAATTGACATTTGTTTCTTTTTTTCAATTATCAATTTCTCTCATTATCCTATGGAACATATACTATACTGAGGATTTTTTAACTTGATATTGTTATAAAATCAATTCATTACGGATTATAGAATCATTTATAATTATATGAAATTGTCATCAATTTGGTATAATATAAAATACGCTAAAGAAAACTGAATTAGTAATTCTTGTTTCTTTAGAAATGACGAAAGACATATTTTGAATATCTTAGCAGTATGTCTGGAAACAATATTAGTTTTCTTAAAAAGCAATATTTGTGTAGTTTAGAAATTAAATTACATTGTGTGTCCTGATATTAATGACATTCTCGCCCTTTTTCTTTTAATTTGCGATTTTTTATTATTTAAACACCCTTTCCGTTCGCGATTATTTTGTTCGAACCACCCACCCCGTTCCCGGTCCCGTTTGGTTTCTGTTGCTTGTCCGTTCAGCCCGGAGTTCTGCTATAGGCCGGGGCTGAGCGCGGTGGCGGAGGACGGCGCGGCGGGCGCGGGCGGCGCGCCCACGCGGCCGCTGCCGCCCACGCCGGACGACGACGACGCGCACGCGGACCGCACGCTCGTCAAGCGGGTGAGTGGATCGCGTTGCACTTTAGTGTTTTGCGCTGTTGGAATAGGGAATGGCGGATGTGGCTGATGATGTTGGCGATGCATTTAATAATAGAAGTCTGTAATAATGCAGTGTACCTGATGATTGGTGATCTCTACTGCATTATCCTATCCATATAAACTACTGAAGTCGACCATAGATGCTTTGGTGCCTACAAAGTTTAAGTTGGAATATGTTAGATTAGTTCTCCCCTTACCACACCCTCCAAATCAGAACAAAGCGGCTTTTAAACTTGCCATTATTAATCAGGAAAAGGTGTTGGTGATACTGACCGAGTCTAACCACAAATATTCTTTCACCTTCAAACTTCTAGTTATCCATAAAGAATAATGAATCAGGATGTTGAGCTATCGGTTGTTATCTTATCATGTTATCAGTAAACAGTGTATATTTTTAATATTGTCATTATCAATAAAGATATTTTTATCTTCATATTAATGGGGTGATTCAGACTTTCGTGGATATTTATCATTGAATATTTACTAGTTCCCAGAAAAGACGCACAATAATTATTCCCTCATGATACTATTGCAACCATCTATTAATCCTATCTCTATATAAAATCTATCATGTCCGTTGAAACTGTCATGTTCATAGCATCCAATTATTCAGTAGCAACCGCCATTTTCAATTCCATTATTTAACTATAGCAGACATATTATTTTCTGTTCACCAATATCCACGCTATATTTTGTTAACATCCTTTGCCGCATCATACATTGAACATCCGAGCGTGTGCATATTTAACGCATGGTAGGTCGCCGGTTGTCAATTAACAATTTTTTTATGTCTTGTAACATATAAAGAGTTTTTCCAGGGGCTTTATTCGTTACTTGTTGATATATCGTATACTGAAAAATTTACTCGTATGTTGTAAAAATTGTTGACTCTTTGTAATATTTAAGGTACTTCTGCTATATCACGAATATTATTTATATTATTATTAATAGATTCATAGATAAAATATCACCATACACAGTTATTATTCTCGTTACTGCTGGTACATTTAACGGAAACCAACAAACTTGTATTTTATATTGTTAAGTAGAAACTCCAATGGAAGAATATATATAAAATCATTGAACACCATTGATTTTGAGATCAAAATGCGCAAGGCCGATTGTGTGTTAAATAGGCACATGCTCAAATTGGTGACGCAAAAAGATAAGGTACTGAAAACATTGAAATAATGAAATAAAGTGTATTAATTTTCACGCCAAAGTAAGATTAGTGAGCGAATTAGGTCATTTATTGTTCAATATTATGTTCTTATTATTTATTTCTGCTTTTTGTATCGGACATGTTTGAAAACACATCAGAGGGAGAATTTGGAAAATGAAAAAAAGGAAACGGATGTCGATGAGGCTGTACTGCTGAAAGACTGGGACTTTGCTAGGTTTTTCCCTTCGAGAAACAAAGATAACAAAGAAGAAAGTCGGGAAACAAAGAAGGAACCGGAACCGAAGCGTGCGCAGTTACAGCGACAGTCGAGGATCGAAATGGAAGACGCTTGGGCAAAATACAAGGCCATCGCGACACCTCCCTCGCGCCACAAGCAATTATTCCACAAACCAGAAAAAAGTACTCAAGACAAGCTCGCGGACATAATAAAATACAAGAAAGAACAAGATTCAGAACTTAACTCCCCGAACCGTTTCTTTAGAGGGTTTCGTCGAGAGAATTCTGATCTCTTCCCGCTTCCAAGCACGAGACACTCCGCTATATACTTTCCGAAACATGAAAGTCCAGCCGGAGCTATTTCGAAGCAAATGAGATCCAGCGGAATATTTAACAATTCGCGAAAACAAATTACAAAACCGCAAACGTCTGGTGAGCCAATATTGACAGATTTTATAAAAATGAACGACAGCTTAAAAATGGCCCAAAAGGAAGGGAAGAAGGGCGACAAAAAGGTTATAGATAGGAAGGTCCCCCCGAACAATCCGATAGAAGCCTTGAAAAATGTAGCGGTGCTGATACGTCAAGACAGTGAAAACAATGGCTCGAGTCGACAAAGCAGCATAAATAGCGATTCCCCTGCGACTAGCATTTGTCTAACTAATAGTGCGTCCTTTGAAAAGTCTGACATCTTAGATTTAACAGCAAACACACTGGAAAATAAAAATAACGTCAACAATGGCTCCGACGCGAGTAATGTGGTGAAACCACGCAGAGAAAAGACTGAATCGGATATAATATTCCGAAGAAATTCCCACTTAAATCGTCACACAGAGCTTATGTCAAGTGGTGGGCAGGAAGCGGTAATCGCACAGGACCAGGTAATTGCTCACTGCTCGGGATAGTTTGAATTAATATTTATACTTACACACTGGTATGAGGGTTCGTTTACTTAACTTTAACTAACCATTGTAATGCTACAATATCTAAGTATACTATTAAAATAAATACCAAATTTATTCTAGTCCTGAAGCTATATGTGTGGTGGTGCTATTGTGTACCTTATGTGTGAGAATGGTCTAGTTTTATGCACAAATATACTAAATTAGTTGCTAGTTATACTAAATATTTACCTTTATATACCTATATATTTCCGGGTTTTGGCAGACTTTTTACGTTATTTAAATTTAAATACATACATTAAAATTATTATACTTACTTAAACTGTAAATTAAACTTTAGTAATGAATGCTCACACGTCTTACATTTTGGCGTGACAGATTTTTATCATATATTAACTAGTTTGTATTGTATGGGATACCTTCAAATTGCTATATTGGAATGGTTTTGACATATTACTTTGTAATAATAAAACTCTAAAAATCATCGTATCGTAGAAGCTTAATACTAATTACTCACCAAAATTAAAATGACTTTATACTAACTTCAATTAATCCCAATCTCATCTGTGCGCGAGTGCCGTCTTCCTGCCGAGACACGCGGATAACGAGTGACGAATCACGAGATCCTGCCATTAAACACTAGCAAAATTTAACAATTTTGGGAATGTCCGCTTCGAAATTTCATGCAGCTGGAAAGAAAACGTCCAACTTGTGAATGTGTTTTGTTTGCATGATTTTAATGCTATCGTGTTTGTGTTTGTCGAGCTATGCTGGTGTTGCCAATACCATACACGCACTAACGGTTAATCGCTGTAAATGAATAAAGAAATAATTATACATCACACAGGTAAGGAAACTGATTGAAATTTGGTATAAATATCGTTGCCATATATTTTCAAATTAACAGCGATTAATTCGTGGTGTAAGTGGTCATTTAATCACTAAACTCGTTACAAATATAAAATAATATAACGTTGTAAAATTTCCTTTGTTTTTATTAGGAAAAAATATAGAAGTAATGTATTTTTTTATTCAGACACCTCTCAACTATTTCTAATGACAATAAATTTTATTTTAAAATATTATATATTCTATATACTTACCGTTAAAATGTTCAATGAATTCCCTTTATAAGTTGTATTGAAAATTAGACAGTTGCATTGTATTACTTTATTATAGTTATTGTACTACTTCACGGATAACCACAGTGTCCAGTGCTATTAAGACAAGAGATGAAAGTCGTCTTGAAAGTATAGACTGTTGTATTCCTCCGTAGTGTACCATTGCAATTTTACTTCTAACTCACGTAGCGTATCTAAGAAGCGTATATTATATCGTTACACTCCCCGTAGCGAATCGTTGCAGTCTCATCAGTAGTATAATGCAGACATTAATACGTGTGGGGGCACAGGGCCGTTCGAGCGGCGCCAACGAGGGCAGCGGCTCGCGCACCAGCTCCGTCCTGCCCGACCTGCTGAGCCAGGCCGGCCAGCCCACCACGCCGCCCCGCCACGACAAGTCCACCAGCGAGGAGGTGAGATGTCCGCACACACACCGATATAACATCGCAATATATACTCACTTGTATCTCATCCAGAGGCAAAGATATCAGTATGTGTCTAGATACGGCAGCCGGAACAGATGAAGCGTGAATATTACGGCTTCAAACGTATACTTTAACGCGTTTGCGTAGATAGATTGAAGTGTATTTTTAACGTGGTACGAAATAGCGCGTCGATGTAACATACCTAGCATTTATCTGTAGAATTTCGTCCTCGATTGCGTATGTAAATTTTGTAAAAAATATGCCAAAGAAGTAAGCACTTTCTTTCTTTTATGTTTGCTTAACAGTCGCGACCTCTCGGTTCTATATAAGTCTGAGAATGTGAAGTTTTTCAGCGCTGACCGATCTAAACATTACATCTAATATCTTTACCGTAAGCGTATTATATTGTAGTTATATTACCCTTTTGATCTCGTAATGTAACATCAAAATATATTATGTACATTTGTTGGGATATACACTATACATATTATTACATCATCTCGCCAATATAGTTACTCAAAGGCAGACTCTTAGTACCTACATATAGTAAATGAGTTTTGCAACATTTGTTATTGTGGAGTTTCACCAGTTTGTCTAATATATCATATCCATTACTATTTGGGCTTTGATATCATTGTAAAGGGTAAAAGTAAGCTAGCCGCGACTTTCATGAGTAACAAATCATGGGGCTCCCAACGTTATTACTATGCTAACCATAAAACGATTGTGAGATTAATTTGGGCTTTTAACTGTGGACGTATAAATAATGATCTAACTAATATTATTAATGAAAATAAATTAATTAATGGGTGAAATCATTTTATGATCTCAATAAGCGTATAATTTTATGAATATATCTCAAATGTTTTAGGTTCTATTATTTTTATAATACAGTTCCTTCAAAATTACACTAAATTCCTAAAACATATTTTCATTTAATTACACTCAGATTATTCAATTACACCTAATCTTTTATAAACATAGGGATGATTTTTATACGCCCGTTACCCAAAAACTACTGGATCGGCTGTACCTGTTGATACAAAACACTTTTCAATTCTCCCGTTTATAAATATATTGTACACACTAAATATTTTAATGTTGAGAACCCCAATAGTTTCACTAAATGTATGCTGAGAAGCTTTTAGTATATAGTATTAATGTGATAATGGTTGTCAATCATGCAAACACCCTGGAGCGTCCCCCGACCGGTTTGCAGACAGCTGTTATAACACTGCGTAAGTACGAAACGAATGATGCAACGAGATATGCTTCATGAAGCATAATAGACTGTTGTTTGTTGAACTTAGAGCTGTCATCTCTTCCCTATTTATGCATTCTCTACACATGCTTTTATACATTCATACAGACGATTTCGGTCATTAAGTTACATAGCTTGTTTGTATAGGTAGATTAAGGAGAGCGTTTTGGTCCGCTTAATAACAGCAAGAAATGGATCTTATGGTTTTACTATGTGAATGCCCGCCGTTACACTTATATTTTTTTATGTATCCGGCAATGAATGGCATACTGTATATATATTTTATTGTTTAATTTATTTCTGTTAAACATAAAGTTCGAGAGGATACTTTCTCCTTATATAAGTGATTTAAATTTAAAAGATATTGCTTAAAATACTGAAAGTTAAAATAAAAACGACTTGTCTACCTGTATTACAATTTGTTTGTCCAAAAAATCTAAATTCATGAATGCATAATCATTTATTTACATGACTAGTCACAATCATTTTGAATGTCAACACCTTTTCAAAATTTATCTGAATTGAATCACATCATTGCCTGCCGCAATCTACGGATCTATTATTCACTAAATTACGCCGACATAAAATTTGTAGATACTAGCCATGCCGTTAATAACTTTCCGACCATGTATATGAGATGAAACTAATCATGGGAGATGGATTTAATTAATTTTTGACTAACAAACTATATAATCATAGGGTTTAAGTTTGATTGTTCTGAATATATTTTAAATGTGTTTTAAATCAATTATCCCATTTTGGTCAATAAATATATGCAATGTCATTTTATAAACATAAAATAAAGAAAAATACCGTAAATAAGGCTAGTGCAATGTTTACATATTACGTTGCAAAAAATATTGTAGATTAAGCACTAATAACATCAATTTTTTTTACAGTATAGACAAGCCATAGCAGCAGGAGGCACGCCAGCGACGCACCACCACCACCACCCGCTCCCGTCCTCGGTCCAGTCCACTCCGTCCAAGTCGTTCGTATCGGGTGCCGCGTCCCCCCACCCGCTACAGCATTCGCCCTCCAACTCGTCGGTGGGCTCCCAACAACAGTTCCTTCCCTTGCAACAGAAGCAGCGCTCGTTCCTCACGTTCGGCTTCGGCGCCGGCTCCACGGGCAGCGGCGGCACGGGCGGCTCGGGCAACGCGTCGCGCCGCGAGAGCCACGTCAACGTGAACGTCACGCCCACCGGACACGATCTCTCCTCCGACACGCCCGAGATACGTAAATACAAGAAGAGATTCAACTCTGAGATTCTGTGCGCCGCCCTCTGGGGTTAGTATACTGTCAAACAGTGTTTCTCAATTGTTTACATTGTACAACCATTGTAGCATGAAAACATTACACCACATGTCATGTTGATTGATGCATTGGGAAGAAAACTACCCTTAAAAATTAAGATCGTGATTTAATTTGTTGTACATACTTGCAGGTGTTAATTTGCTGATTGGCACTGAGAACGGTCTCATGCTGTTAGACCGTTCAGGACAGGGAAAAGTATATCAATTGATCTCACGACGCCGCTTCCAACAAATGGAAGTGTTAGAAGGACAAAACATTTTGGTGACTGTGTCCGGAAAGAAGAACCGTGTGCGTGTGTACTATCTCAGTTGGCTGAAATCTAAGATTTTGCGCACTGATGGATTAAGTGATGTAAGTTATTAAGCTTTAACTTCCTTTTTAGTTTGTATGCGTGAGGGTCAAATCTGGTAATTTTAGACCAGTTAATTGATATCTAAATCCATTTTGACAGACAATTTGTTCAATTTTTATCATTTCCATGAAGAACTATCAAATGAAAGGGTTTTCGACGAATAAAAGGAAAACATGAAAAATGACGTTAATTAAAATCTTATGTTAAATAACTTTTTTTTAATTTTATATGCTTTTGTAATTTATTTCAAAGCATAATTATAAAATGAATGTGATATTTAATTACAGCAAGTGGAACGACGAAATGGTTGGATCAATGTTGGCGAACTGCAGGGTGCAGTACATTTCCGAATCGTAAAGTACGAGCGAATCAAGTTCTTGGTCATAGCTCTGAAAGATTCCATCGAAATATATGCATGGGCACCAAAGCCATATCACAAATTCATGGCATTTAAGAGCTTTGGTGATCTCCAACACAGGTCAGACAACAATAATCTTACTATCTTACTAATATTATAGAGCTGAAAGTTTGTGAGGATGGATGGATGGATGTTTGTTATTCTATAACTTAAGAATGGCTGAATGGATCTGGATGAAATTTGGTGCAGACATAGACATCAGTCTGGAATGACATATAGCCTACTTTTTATACCGGGAAAATGTGCGGTTCCCGTGGGAAACATTTGTTTTTTTTTATTGCCGTGTCAATCTCGTGATATGTTTATTGATTTACTTTTCAAATGCAGGTGAAACCGTGGGGATCATCTAGTTTAACATAAATAGTTTATCATAATTTTCCTTTAAAAATAAAAAAATAACTGTACAATTATATTTCAGGCCCCTGTTAGTTGATCTTACCATTGAAGAAGGCACAAGACTGAAAGTTATTTACGGGTCAGCAGATGGATTCCATGCTGTTGATCTGGACACTGCCAGTGTTTACGACATTTATATTCCAAAGCATGTGAGCAATTTTTATCAATTTATACTATATTAGTACGAATTAGTACGATTAATACAATATTAGTCAAATAATCTACTATTAGTAGAATTATTCTTGATCATCATTATTGAAGAATTCTGTACAGTATCTACTTTCAATAAAATATTTTTGCTTTGATATTTGAGTGCATATAATAACTTTCTTTTGTTTTCCAGACCCAAGGAGCAATCATTCCACATTGCATTGTACCACTGCCTAATTCCAATGGCGTACAGCTGTTGTTATGTTACGATAACGAGGGTGTCTACGTGAACACTTACGGGCGAGTTAGCAAAAATATAGTTCTGCAGGTAATTTAATGTTTCTTTCTTAAGGCTAAATATCTAAAACATAGAAGTAATTGACTTTTGGCAGGACTTCGATTTGTACATTTTGTTTCTGTCTTTGTTACTTGTTTAAATTGTAAAAAAACGTGGCTGGGAAAATTCTGTATTAAGTATATAATACTTTCATAGACCAAATTGCCACAGGCCATTAAGATGTTCTGATCCCAGCGTGTTGCCATTGATTGACCTAAAGCAATGGAGTCACTTATCTAATTTGGAATTTTTATCTTGCAGTGGGGTGAAATGCCTACTTCAGTAGCCTATATTGGTACAGGCCAAATTATGGGCTGGGGCAATAAAGCTATTGAAATTCGCTCAGTGGAAAGTGGACATCTTGATGGAGTGTTCATGCACAAGAAAGCCCAACGACTCAAGTTTTTGTGTGAGCGCAATGACAAAGTATTCTTTTCGTCTGCTAAAGGTGGTTCTTCCTGTCAAATATATTTCATGACGCTCAACAAGCCAGGAATGGCCAACTGGTAATGAGTGACAGCGCAGCAGGCAAGGATTGCGCCCATGATCTGTGATGACGTCGCGGCCCCGATTGGAACACGCCAGAAGTAGTCAACGAAACAAAAGTATAATCATGTGCTTTGGCCATTCGGAATTCAAAGACTTGTGATAATGACAGATGTAATACGTGCTCAAAAGACAATCCACAAAATATAACAATTTGAGGACTTTTATCTTTATCAAATGTGGCATTTTGTACTGAATATTGTAACTTCAATACAAGCTACTAAGGAATATATATTATTAAGCAATAACCTATAGGATAAATGTTTTGATATTGACAATTAATCTTAAGTAAATTAATACTGCTTAGTTTTTATTTTGCAGTTGTTTATTTCTAAAAGAAAGTGTAATACAAAATATCGATTCATATTATGCCATATTATATTGTTTATAAAGATAAGCTAGTTGGGTGATGATGTTATTGGTTACATGTATGTAATTATTTTGATTATAATAATTACTTTAACAAAAGTCAATGCCATGCCATGCCTGACTCAATATATAATACAGTAAAGTAACAATCTAGATGCTGTAAATTATTATTCATTCTATAAGATTAATTCACTTAAGAAATTGGCACTTAGTCATGTCACTATGTATGATAATAATCACACCAAACTGCAATAATAATTTTTATTAATGGATAAATCCTAAAATTTGGTACTATTTATTATTTATTTGTTATGTACTATATTATTTACATGTATAAAGATGTAACTGTGCATATTGAAAATTATATATTTGATGACTTTTTTTATTTGAAAATACCTTAGCCCAATAAACTACAAAATGACAAGTTTTTTCTTATTTCATAACCAATAATTACTAACCCTTCATTTTATCCTAATATATTAGTGTCCGACTGCAAGTCTAATTCCAGCTGAAGCTGAAGCTGATTGGCAATCACGGCACCTTCGACCGGCTTATTACATCTTTATTAAAATTACTATGCAACGAGCCAAAAATTATAACATAATGAAATAAATAAATTTCTGACACAACTAATTGTGTAAGCCTACAATGGACTGTGCATGTGTGCCTTTTGAGCTTCAACATCTTCGCAATCTCCCGGATTTGCAACAGTTTATTCAATTTCGGTGCATTTTAGAAATCTTCAGCTTTGGCCCAAACTTTGGGCTTTTTTTTGCCGACGCCGAAGCCAAATCTTCGGTCAGACACTACCTAATAAATACAATAACTTCATTGTTTTATGAATAAATTGTATCCTTTGGAAAACCAAGGATCTAACACTATAATCAACAAACAATCGAAATACAGATGGGAGAGCTGCAGCAATAAATATGTAATTTTTGCTGTTCACTGCATCTGTAGTCTCCGCAGGAGCCAAATATGGTCTACAAAACATTTAAAACAATGTGGATGAAACTTTGAACTATATTAATCCTAGCATTGCCTTATTTTGAAAGACAATGTGAGATCTAAAAACCACATTGCATATACAACACATTCAAGATTCTATACAACCAAAATTGTTTGGATTAATTCAGTTTATTTATTTTGTAACTACAAACATTGATACCCCTTCTAAGACCACAATAGCCAGTCTCTGGTCAAAAAAGGATTAGGATCCACTGTTCTATAATAAAAGGACAGTAAAAAAAAGGATTGTTGTTGATGACTATTATTGGATTTTTGATGACCCACATGTTGGAACGGTTACTATACCAGTCTTACGCACAATGCGTTCCGGGTTTGATTGCTGGCCAGACACATCTAAATGCTGAATTTAGATTGCTGTTCTGGGTCTTTGTGTATGTGTGTCCATGATACGGGAAACCCTACTGTGGGGCTACGAGTGTAGAAAGCGTTTATAAGTTTTTTTAAGTATATTAGGCCTACTCTGCTAGAACAATTGAAAACAGATAATAATAAGGAATTATTTTTTAAAAGTTGTTGGCAAACAAATCAAAAACAAGTTTCGATGTACTGTTTTATTTATATTATTCCAGTGTTACTTAGCCCTTGAGTTTCCTTTTGGGATAGCGGAACAAGCATCAAACCAGGAACAGGCGGCTGCATTTCTAAGTCCCTTAAATTATTCACTTTTAATTTCAGTTCACTTCGGAGTTTATTAATGTCTATATTGATCTGGTTTTGGTCGGCTAATAGAAGTGCTTTCGTTGCCTCTAGGTTATGTTTTATAAGAACTGAACCCACAGTGACCCAACATTTTCCTTGGGACGATTTACCTAGATCTCGCAAAGCTTCGCGATTTTGATTTCTTCTTTTATCTAATAAAACTATTTCTCGCTTATCACTCAGTATTTCTTCTGCTAATTTTTCCACCGACACCAAATACTTCAGAACCGTCGCTTGATCATCCATAGCTAGTTTAAATCAATAGATCTGTTCACTTAACGTTTACTACATTGAAATTAACTACAAAACATGATTATAAAATTTATAAAAATAACTGATGCTAAACTTCTGTATATTTTTGTTATTATGGTTATTCGGTTTTGACACTTTTGAAGTTTTGACATAACAACTGACAAAATGACAGCTTGACAGCTGCCAACAACAATATTTGTACTTTTAAAAATTTTATTTCATGTTCGTGGATTCGAGTTCTTATAGTGGATCGTTTTTTATTTATATTTCTTTCTTTACTATTTCTGTAATGTAATTAAAAGCTTAAATTACCGAAATAGTAAAGAAAGCAATTAACAATTCAATGTAACATTGGCCCATAATCTAATTTGCGTATTCAATTTATTTTTTGCTTCCTTCCTAAACTTCCTTTATAAACAGCGTATCAGAACGTGTCTTTGTCAACGATAAAAGCGCACTCATTACTATCGTATCATATCGTTACTTGTTACTTTTGTATATCTGACAATCAGCGATATAGAAACCGTAGATTCGCCCGCTCCATACTTCAGACGCGCGAACCTGTAGTTGCCTTTTAATCAGCTACTTTCGCTAGACTGCGGCTCGACCCGCCGCAGTCGGGTGACGGACGCAGTGAACAGAGCACATTAATTACATTTCTCTAATTTGACAATTAGAGTCGTTAAATCTTTAATGTATGCCTTGCTGTGTCTTTAAAAAGTGTTCTAAGAATTCAATTAACACAAACAAATCCAAGGGAATTACATTTCATGCGTAAATACTCAATTATTTTTTTTTTTTTTCATAATATTCAAAATTATTCTAAAACAATTACTCATTTAAAATGGCATTTCGGCACCCGTCCGTGTGACAGAGAACAAACGATCACAATAGGGAATTTGAC
>DWPV01001569.1:0-20178 GCA_018251915.1 Urbanus proteus proteus
CAAGTCCGATGGTATGTGATCATTGTCGCTAAGACTTTGTACTATATCCTAAGAAGGATTTGTATACTCCTAGATCAATTGAAATAGGTTCGACTGCGTGTGAATACAAACTTATTTCAATCCTTAAGCCTAATATATATATGCGCTATTGGGCTTAAGAAATATGTTAAATAAGATATAATATAAAACATTAAAACAAAGTATTTACAAGCAGTAACGCAGGATTTCTATAACTGAGGTTTTTTTATGTTTAAGCCTAACGATAAGACGGTCGGGCTACCGGATGGAAAGTAGTCACCGTCGCCTATGGACATTTACAACAACAGAGGAGCTCTCAATGCATCGCCGGCTTTGAAGGAGAGCTCTTTTTGTACAAAGGAGGTTCATTATAGATGACCATGAACAAGAATTGCCACTTACCACTTGGTGCATTAGATTTGCTATGATATAGTGACTAGATTTGCAGTCACCCATAAAATTTTACATTGAAATCATATAAAGATAAATTAAGATATAAAAGACACCTCACCTGTAATCTCAACTCATCTTCCATTAGGGCAAACTTCTGCCTAAGAGACGCAGCTGACACAAGCCTATGTCTGTTAGTCACTCCGTCTCTTCTCTGCACCACCTATTTTCATCACAAATTGATGTCAGTTCACTACCCAATAATTTGTAAATTTGTGTTTACCTCTCTTTAATCCAACCTAACCTAACCTCACTGATATGTTTTCAAAAGATATGATTGACAGAAGCATACATAATATTCAAAGAAGTCTGAACATGTTTCTCATCTCATTAAAGTTATTCCAAAAATGCTTTCCGTTGTATGTATGAAAATATATGAATTAAGCATAATAAGTGTCTTTCACTTGAATAAATATCGTCCCTGCACTACTTACCTACAGTGTTAATTATAGGTAAAATACTGGTTACTTGCGAAGAAATGATGCTGACCAAATGTATATATTATGTAGATGCTAATAGTGACCTATCTAGATTTCCTAAAATAAATCTTTAGAATCAACTGATTATGGAATTCTGGCAGCCAATTTGTCTCTTTCAATAATAAATGAATATTTGTAAAATACCTCAGAAAACTCGGAAACAACAATTACAATAACAATATGAATATTGTTAAAGGCGATTAAAGATAATGTAAATATCATAAACGATGTGTTAAAATATTAAGAGGTTTAGTTACACGAACAAGATTTTTTTAACGTACAAAGCAGAAATTAAAAGACGTATAGGACACAACATTGGCGATACGTAATGTCTCGAGTACTCAAAAGAATTAATATTACACTAACACTTCATTCTTAATCATAATGCACAATGAAACTACTTTGATTGGTAACATGGTCGATGAAAATGATAACAGTTTGAATTTCAAGCAAGAAGCTTTTCAGTTATAAATCATTTAAGCTCATAACTCGATATATAGGAAAGATGAAGACAAGCTAACGTATTGTAACATCACAATGAATGCAAAGCTTAACATATATTTAGTGTCTAAGTTTAGAATGTTAAGTTCTTTTATCCAGCATTACCGTTTTATATTTATATTTTAGATTATTTCATTTCTTATTTATTCTTAAGACTAGTGACCATAGAATCAGAAAGAATTTTAATGATTCATGCAGAAGATGCAATAGTACTCGAGACGAGAGAAGAAACTGATTGAATTCGTTCCCTTGAACATGCAAAAATTAAATCACTTGACAGAATTTATCTAATGAAATCCGAAGAAAATTGGAAAGCTGTTTAACATAATTCGTAATAACCCAGTAACGTAAGAAGTGATAATAATAAATAAAAAACAGATACTATTTTACGACGGGACGAAACACTTACTATATAAGAATTAATACACAATTATTACAATAGTTTTTCTTCGTTACAAGTGGAGGTGCCATAATTTTTTTGTAGAAGCGACATAACTACAAAAGTTTGTGACTATATCTCGACTTGACGTACTTTCTACTAGTTTTCAAATTATTTTAATCTGGTATAAATATTACCCTAATCCCGATGCTAAATTTATTGTGAATTCATTATATTTGAGTAAATATAAAAGCAATACTTTTAATATTAATTTGATTCCCGTAAAGCAATCAAAGACTGTATGTCGCATCTATTTTATCTTATTATCGGCAGACCAACACCAAAACGAGGAGTAAGCGGAGAAAATAAATCGAGGCGTGCGGGTCTACATAAGAGGCGTTCTAAAATTGAGGGGTCAGCGCCATTCTACGATATGATCACCTGATGGTAGGCCTTATCGTCGCAATCTGACGCGTCAATATCGTAAGGGCAACGCGGCGAATCATCTTGAGACTCAACAATGTAATCTTTTTTCGATTCGACGTCAAACATCTTATCGAATATCCGTTGCGCCTCCATATCGGGACTGTATCGATCTGGGATCGCATCCTGAAGTTGCAAAATGTGTTATAGACGAATCACGCACTCGAAGAACGTTTGTATGGAACCATAAACAATTTATTATTTTATCTAAATTTAGGATTTAACATACACAATAGTACCAATTAAAGAGCGAAACTCAAATTACAGGTTACAGTTCCATAGTAAAATTAAATTGAAATAAAACAACACTTACAAGTACAGTTCGGTCCATCTCGGTTCGTACGGTCTCTTCATATGAGTAATCTTGAGGGACATTCCACGGTTCTGGCTCTGGGTCAGGCTCCGGTTCGTCTGGACTGGAATCTCGTTCCGGTTTCACTTCCTCCGTCTCTCGTGCTGTCCACGGAGAGCGCGGGGCGTTCGTGTCAATCAAATCCGGTGGCGACGTCGCTGGAGCTGGTGACGCAGCACTGTCGGCTGCCTGCGCATTCGTAGAGGCAGTTAAATTGAAAGCTTGCAAATTGTGGAACGCAGCTGTCGGCAACCGAACATGACGAACACCCGGACGAGTTAACATGGGTTTCAATCCCGCGGGACCGATGAGACGCTGCAGAAGAAGAGCATTCGTCCCTCCGCTCTCTCCACCGCCCACTGTTAGTATTTTGGGGCCGCGATTCGTAACAATGGCGATCTGTTGACCACTTTTAACCATCGATACAGGAAGGATATAATTAGCCGGCATGAGTACAGCTGTTGCCGGTTTCCCGGGTGCTCCTCGTGTTACAGCAAGCGTCGGACCATCGGTTACTAAGACATTCCGTGGCGCTTGTGGTCTTGGTTGTGTTACAGGTGGGTCTTGGTCAAATGAAAGTTTTTTGGCCACTTTTCGAGGACTGCCCTGTGGAGAATGCGTTTCAAGGCATGTTTCACTGCAATCCCCTTGGGAAGTTCCACAACTACTGTCTTCGGATCCCATTGTTCGACAATTATCATCTATAGGACTCGAATCACGCCCGCTTCGGCGTGACCCACTCGAACTTTTCTTGCGTTTTGAACTACCCGAAGGTGGCGCTGCCTGTAAGTTTGTTCTTCTACGTGGCGCCGGTTTATCTTTATCCGGAGAATTCTCTACTTGCTCCTTATACTCCGCTAATATGTATAGTATTCTTTGTGTAGTTTGTTCATCCTCCATAGGTTTTTGGTTAGAAGGTTTTGGAGGAACAGGATTAATTTTAAATTGTGGATGATGAGACTTTGGTCTCGATTTTGATTTGGAACTTACTTTAATCGATTTATGGTGACTTTGTGAATTGTGAGAGTCGCTTGTTGATTCCGATGTTACAGTATGTGATACGTGTGCGGTAGGTACATGTGACGACGAAGTCGGCGAATCTACAATACCCGATGAGTCCGGCGAACGTGCAAATGAAGTCGTTGCTGGTGAAGATACAACAGTTGACTTTCTGTTTATATATGCTACGTTTACGGGCTGATTATTGCCAATAGAATAGAGCACTTGTTGTGTTGTCTCTGGAGGTGTAGAACTTGATGCATTATCGGTAGTATCCGTTGACGTTGACGGAGTGTGCGACCGTGGGAATTCACTAGGTGGGGCAGCGTTAGGTTGCACCGTGCTTCTTTCTTTTACCTGTTCAAGGACCATGTCAAATTCTCGAAGTTGCTCAAGTGTAGATGAACTCATTTGAGATTCTGGAGATCTTTGGGTTTCATTGCCAACCTTCATTTCTCGGTTTGTTTGTGTCTGAGGAAGTCTAATTGGCTGCTGTCCAAGCGTCGGAGCAGCAGTAAGAACTAATTGCTGGTACACGGGTTGATTTGCACCACCTATGACGTTACGTTGTATTTGGAAGAACGACGGCCGAACAACTCTGCCACCAGTGACCATTTGCGTATTTTTACTTAACATTGGCAACTTAATACGCATTTGTGTTAACATTGGCGGAGGTTGTGAGTTTTGACCGGATTCATTTGAAACTCCAGCTGAATTATTACTTTCATCAGTTGACATTTCACCATTTGAACCAGCTGGGCTCTGTGGTACAATTTTTATAATAGATTGCTCTATGTCACTTCGATTGCCAAATTTTACATCGGACTTTTGTTTTTGAACGGGATCGTCTACCCGTTGTTCTGTATTTGGTACAGTTATTAGGTTTATGGTTTGGCCACCGCCTAGATTTACCGGGATTTGACGTGTGTATATTACTCCACCGTGCATGGTTTGAATGTTCATAGGTGTTATAGCCTGTTTTATTTGTTGAACTAGGTTTTGTTGCGCTTGCGACGTTTGATTGGCTGTTTTACGCAGCAATAAAGGTGGGCTTCCAATTTGACGAACACTATCAGCAATTTGTAGTGAGTGATCAGGCTGACAATCATTATTTTCTATATTGGTTTCCACAGATGATAAGTGAGCATCATTTTCGACAATTTCATTAGCTTTTTGGTTATCTTCTTGAAATACGGGTTTACCAAATGCTTGATTAAATTTAGGTAGGCTTGTAGACTTTTCTATATTTATTTTACTAGAATTTTGTATAAATTTGGCATAGTTTTCTTCATAAACTGAGCGAGATTTTATTTCTGGAGGTACAACAACAGGTTCCTTCGGAGGAGGTTCTCTGTTTATAATGTTTTGTTCTTGACACTCTGGTTTTGGCGGAGTCGACTGAGTCGGCTCAATTGGATGTAACCTTAACACCATGCTTCGTTGATGGGGGTTTAATTGAATTCCCTTGGCATCAGTAGATTTACAAACAAATTGCACCATCTTTTGCTCATTTGACCCTTGAACGTTTGCCAGATTCGTCAAAAGGTTAACCCTTTTAAGTAACTGGGTCGTGTTGTTTACCTTTTGATTGCCAGTATTAACAATGTGCAAAAGCTGACTCCCTCCTTGTGATAACCCAGCGTCGACTAAAGATAAGTTATTATATGAGCTCGAATTGTGTACTGGTGATCCATTAGCCGTAGATGTTGTCGGTCCACTTTTGCTTTGTACTATGTGCAAAACTGGGGTCGGATTTGGTGGGTTAACTGCCGATGGTTGCGAATTGTCAGGCGATGACAGCTGATTTAAAGAACTATTTTTGCCATGGACAATATGTAAAATTTGGGAAGCAACTGAAGCTGGCGGATTGTTATCAGTCTCGCCAGGTTGATTCAAAGGCGGAGGTAAGATTTGAGCTAACGCCTGTTGAAGCGCCAAAGCAGTTATCGTAGATCTTTGGTAACTATTATCGTCTGTATTTGAACATATACTACGTGGAAGTGTATGAGACAAGTCGATAGCTGTATCCGATATTGACTCCGACGTAGTTGTAATACCGGCGGCATTCATAGCATGAGCGAGTTGATCAGGTTTTTCGTGTATGCCATTTTGTTGATTTTGTTGATGTTGTTGCTGTTGTTGTTCAAGCTGATATGACTCAGGTTGACTATTATCTGGATCGTGCCCTAATGGCTCAAACACTATTTTCACATCAGGCTCGCTCTTAATAGATTCTTGCATGTCATTTTCATCAAATGTATATTCACTATTGGGAGCTCGTTCTGATTGAAATCCCGTATAATCTCTACTATCGTAACAGCTTTGTTCATCCATGTTTTCTGGCACCTCGTCCAATACTTCAATCTTAACCTCCGTTTCGATAGTAATATTATCATTACTGACTGTTGAATTAGGAAGCTGGGATCCTGATAAAAGTGCTTGATGATGTTCATAGTCTGCCATTAAGGGTAAAGATATGTCGGCCGTTGTTAATTCTGTATATTCAGCTTTAATATCAGATTGCATATCTTCATGTGAAGGATTATCTACCGAACACTGTGCAGGACTAGCATCCGAAACTTGAGTGACACGAGGATCGCAGGTCACAGGATTTTGTGCTGCAGCGCTTACAGGCAATTGCCCTACTTGAACTACCTGAACTATACTTTCTGTAAATGGAGGTTCAAATAAGTTGGTACTATCGGGATCACAAAGAAAATCTACCATACTGTCGTAAAAATTGTTTGAATTTGACTTAATTTTATCCATCTTCATATTTGTTATCAAAGTATTTCTTAATTTCGCCGTAGTTTCTCTGAAAAATGCATTAACTTTATTCCGAAGTTTGATGTATGAATAACATCTTTCTAATTTTTGTAATTCATCATGTCTTGAAGATAACATTTTTTCTATATCGCATTTATTGTTATCTACGGACTGTAAAAACGGCTGAGATTGCTTTACGTCCGACAGAGTCGCAGCCGAAAATTTTGTACTTTCTCCGCCATCTTTCAAATTTTGATTGACTCTGCCGGACCCCTCACCAAAACCCATACTGAAATTTGTTTCATTAATTTCTTCGGCCGAAGTTTCTTCTTCGTCATAATTGGCTGAAATTTCTTCCGCTAAAGTTTGTTTTGCCGGATCTGGTATAATTTTCGGCAATTTTTCGTCAAATAAGTTGGTATCAGTATCTGTTACTTTAATTGTAGGTAGATAAGACTGTTTTATAGGCCAATCTTCTAACATCGTATGCACATCTTCTATCTGTATCAAATGGTAGTCTTTTGAATATGAAAATTTTATCGAGCTGCAATAACTAGACAGTATTCGAAATTCCTTACTGTAAGCACATTCACACATAGCAGCCACAGTTATTTTAGGGTAATCTATATTTTTTCCCTTTCGATACTTTTTCTGGTTTATTTTACCATCTAAACTTTCAATCTTTCGCTTTAAACATTTTCTTGCTTTATCGGTCAAACTTGTATCTTTTGGTAAGTAATTTACTTTATAAACGCTTTTAGAATATGTGGTTTTTGGTTTAGTAACAGAAAGATCAATATCTTCAGTAGTTACTTCTGACACTAAAGGTTCATTTAGGTTATGATAATCAATTGGTTTTATTTTATCGTCGACATGTTCATCATCTTCATTTATAACAGGATCGAACATATCAGAATTTATTATGGGAAACACATAACAAGTTCCAACAATTGGATCTTCTATAATAGAACCTTTTAATACAATATTAGAATCATTCTCGTATAAAAGCGTAATATTTTTAGGACACGAAGACTCATTAAATGTGTCTAATTCCTCTCCTTTCTTATCGAAGTTTCCCATTTCAGTATCGAAAGTGCATTCATGGTTATCTAAACTATCATCTTCATCGTCCGTTATTATTTGTTTTTCAGCATCGGCAGTTATTTTATGGTCATTAAAATCAAACTTTTTCGTATTTCCGTTGAAATTTTCTACGCAGTTTTCATTATGATTACCGATATTCTCCTTAGTCATACAATATCTAGACTGATTTTCACAGCTATCATCGCTACTTTCATCGCAATTAATAATTTCTGTTATAGAATTAACTCCATTAATATCATGTAAATGTTCCAAGAGTTTCTGCTTCACTGTGTCACAATCCATTTCATATTGGCCTTCATCCTGTTCCGTTTCGATTTCTTCAAGACAATCTTCACCATTGTTTAGTCTTAATACTGTTACTTCTACATCGATATTCTTATTATTGGTACAATCATTAGATGGCGCGACACAGTCCGTAATATTATCAAAACTTTCTATTTCAGCTACGTTTGTTTTATTAACGTCTACATTATCATTTTGAATCTCCTGAACTCCTTGCCTTTTTATTTCATGGCAATTGTCTTCATCAATCGAATCTGTAATGACCTCGTTAGAAACTTTCGCGCAGAGTGGAGTTGAAATTATGTCATCGTTTATTAAATTTTGACATTGCATATTACTCGTGGCATCCTTGCTCTGATCCAAACTGAAAATATTATTTAAGGTGTCACTTTTGCTACTACCATCTACATTATTATTAGTGCTATAATCTTTGTCTACTTTTATGTCTGTATCATGTACTGTTCCATGTTCTTCTTCCGAATGCGCACTGATTTCCTTCGAATATATTACGCAATTTTCAACATTGTCCTTTTCAATACAAATATTAGACTGCGTAGTGCAAGAATTTTTGTGCTCCGAAATTACGTTCACTGTATCTCCCGTGGATTCTGTTTCTTTTATTACAAATTTATCATCAATCAGAGGTTTGTCAATATTACAATTTTGCTTATTTAAGCTACATGAATTTGAAACTGAACATTCAGATGCATTTGTTTCAGAATCTACAATAGGACTGTCGTTCTTAGTTATAGTTACATCGTAATATTCTGCATCACTGACATTACTGTATTGACGAGCATTTAATGCGTTACTAAGAGAACTGGTGCTAAAAGTTCCTTCATCTGATTCCAAAAGAGTTTCCGTGTGTTGTTCTAAAGAGTCAATTTTTATTAATTTCGAATCCAAATAATCACTATTTATAGGTAAACAACACTTGTCCTTTTTCACCAAATTACCATTGATTTGGGTTAAATTTAAGTTACCTGTTTCCATATCTTTAAAAAATATATTCTTCTGGTCGGCAGCATTATCCGAACTGGCAACAATAGTACAATGCTTCTCAGAGTTTTTATCTAAAGCATTGTCATCATTACTAGTATAATCTTTATCTGATTCGAAAACAGGTTTTGTTCGTTTTTCTGAGGAGTCTGGTTCAGATATAGAGTCAACACTAATTACAGGTAAACTTCCATCATTTTCAACCAAATTATCATGAATTTGTGTCTCATTTAAATTATCTGTTTCCATGTCTTTGCAAAATAAGTTATCATGGTCGGCGTTCTTTGTTTCGCTCTTATTCACTTCCATCAAGAAATTATCGGCAGGGGTAACAATTGTTCTATGCTTTTCAGAGTTTATATTTAAAGCAATATCGCCATTCTGTGTATTTGTGGAATGTTCTACACAGCTGACATCGAGTGGAGACAAACATGACTGGTCTTCTGTACATAGTATATCTGTTTTCTTTGGATTATCTTGGTCTATGACGCAATTTGTTTCTATTGGCATATCATTGAGTTGGTTCATTGAATCTTTATTGACACAAATAGACGGGCATAATATGTCTTGATCAACAAAAGTTTCACGAGGTGTAATGTTCTCAATATTATTATGAACTGGATAATCATTGTTCTCATTTTCTTTAAGATTAAATTCAACCGAATTGTCATATTGCGTACTTTTCTTTTTATTATTCATGTCTATAGTTTTGGTCATATGTATCAGAAAATCTTCGTCATTTATATGAACTGGTTTTAATACATTTATTCCATCAATATCCTGTGCGTCTTCAGTTTGCATCTCGGGTAGTTCTCTTATATCAGAATTTATTTGTTCATTTGGACCTTTCAATTGATAATCTTGATTTGAATTTTCTGTACTTAAAACAATGTTTCCATTATTATTATTGTTCATTAAATTGGAAAGTGAAGAGTTTATGACCTTTTCCTTGCTAACATTTTGATGTGTTTCTGTAGTATCACGTACTTTAGAAGAGCATTGATATTCATTGTTAAGTTTTAAAATTTTATTATTATTTGGCGCATCTTCTGATGAACTCGATTTCCTCTTAAGATTATTAGTCAAAGAATCATTTGAATTATTTAAAAAATTCCATTCATTAGACTTTTCATCCATTAAACCAATATTTTCTAAGCATCTTAAAGTTATACTAAGAAGGGTAGGCACTAGATGAATCCCGTGTTCCTCTGGCTCTTTTGTTGTGTTGTCATCAGCCGGATATTCAGTAAAACTCTTGTCAAGGTCGCTTTCATAGTCCGTCGAAACGTCATCAGCGATGGTAAAACTGTCGTGTTTTAACCTCTCCAAGAAATAAAGTTCTAATTTTGTCATAAACCAATCTGAATGACAAGCACTTTTACAATCCTCTCTATGAGGTTTACATTTGTCGATGATTTTATTTCCGGTATTGCATAGTTTGGACTTCAACGAATTCACAGATTGATCTTCGAGGCCGAAATCGTTTAGAATAGAATACGAAGAAGTGCGTTTTAAAGTACAGTGAGAGATGTTATTTTCCGTAATAATTGTAGTTTCGCTTAGGTTTAGATCTTCGTGATTGTCGAAAATTTCGCCTTCGAATTTAGGTTCAAATTGCAATTTTTTCGTTGAGGATTTCAGTGGTATTAGTTTGTCACATCTTTCTAAAGACACAAAACATTGTTTACTAATTTGTAAAAGCTGATACTTCTTTACTAAATCATCGCACTTTTTTATTTTAAGCTGACATTGTTTGGTGGATGGTTCTTTGTATTTTATTACTGGTACATCGTCGCATACATTTTCGCTGTTTTTAAGGACAATACTTTTTTCCAGTTCATTATCTGATACATATTTACATTCATTTCCACTGTTATTAAAGACAGTAGTGTCTCGAGGTTCAGTCTCATTTTTACTTATACACATATCTTTTGATGTAATATCCTCGTTTATACTATCCGAGGAATCATTGTAAGCATTATTGACAGACGATAATGTTTGTGTCGTTACAACGTTATCCATCAGATCGACACACAAATCTTTCAGTAAATTTTCTTTTAATTCTTTAATGTTCTTTTCAATTTTTTCAGATACATTTAAGGTTTCAACATCGTCTTCATGTATTGATTTATTATTATCTACAGAATCATTTGAGGAATCATCAATTTCTATAACTTGTTCGTCAATTTCTATAACTTCTTCATTCTTGTCTAAAGGTGACGGTGATTTATGGAAGTCATTCTCTTTTAATATTAACTGTTCGCTACGATCTGTGTTTCCATCACCATTATTATCCTTAATGTCGTTTATATTTTCCTCTGAACCAGAGCTCAGTGGTATTTCAAATCTGTTTAATTTTACAACACATTTTTGGGAAAGCTTATTTTGGTGTTTATTAAACACGTCCTCTGTTAGAGTTCCTATTTTATATTTTCCGAACTCAGTTTTAAACGCTTGCGACGTAGGTGTAGTATCTTCTTCATCGTCGCTAATCAAATTAATAGTTTCAAGGCATTTCTTTTCTGGGTAGACTAACTGTGTTCTTATATTGTTATCAGCTTTAGAACCAATTTGTTGAATGTTTAAAATACACCTCGCGTCACTAGGTAGATTGTTCATTAGTACAGACCTTATTGACGGGTCTTTAAATAACGAGTCTATGTCAACATGTAACTTCCCTGAGACGGTAGCTTTGAAACAATTGCCGTTTGCTAATTTAATGCTCAAACATCGTTTTAATGGATCATCATCCGGCTTTCGTGGCATCTCTACAATCTTAATTTTATCTTTGTAGTAATCATTCAATTCATCTCTATCTAAGATCTCATGCGGAGAGTTCTCTCCATGTTTTTTTGGTAGTTTAGATATGATTTTATCACTATCACATGTAGTTATTGCATCATCACTTGCCTTCTTTAGAGGGTCCGACAATTCACTTCCCTGTGATGGCTGATCAATCTTCTGAGTCTCGATATTTTTACAAACATTTGGGCATCCATCGTTTAAAATAATAACATCCTCGGTCTCCTGAGATTTAGAAACACTGACATCCTTCACTAAATTGTGTTCATTTAGTTTGTCAGAATTTTTAGAAAGAACTATATTAGAAACAATGTTAACACAAGGTCTAACATCAGTATTACTCATTTTAATTGTATTTGAATTTAGATTTTCTGATTTATTTTGCAATGTATGTTTTTCGTTTGAAATTAGCGTTTTAGGATTTATGTCTTCATAAGAGGACTTTGTACCATTTATTTTTTCGTTACTTAAAATTTTACATTGATGACTAGCTCTAACGGTGTTATTTTTTATTTGGAAATCACTTGCTTTTCCTCTTAATACATTACCATGCGTAATGTCTTTATTAATATTGTCTTGGGTATCAGAAGTTATTAACTTATCAATGAAAAGGGAACTCTTTTTCGGTATTATTGATCCTAGAATTTGTTCTTCTATATCAAAATTCAGTTTTAATTCAGGTATAGGGTTTTCTGCTAGATTCGCACGTTCTGTCACTTGTGGAATTATTTCCTCTTTTGTACATCTACTACTTCTTGCCGTGCGTTTTTTGATTTTCGTCAGGCGTTTTGTTACTTTACTTAGCTTTTGTTTCTCTCCATTTTTACTTTTCTTTACTTTTAGTCTAACCTTGGTTTTAACACTTTGTTTGTCAAGTGTTTCGATTGTTTGAGATAAGTCCGAGTTGAGTTTCAGCTTATTAAATGAGCGTAGTTTACGATTAGACTCCGTTGTATCGGTTATATTATTCTCTTTTAAACCATCGCTTATGATATTCTCATTTAATCTTTGATCAGGAAGTAATGTTTGACAATCATTATTTTCTTTCTGATCGTCGCCTTTGTTAATAATATCCGTCGTAATATCTTTTGATAATTTATGTGTTATGGAACTTGATTTAAAACCCAATGCAATTACTTGTGGCGTAGTATTGTTTGTGATATTATCTTTTAAACTTGCACCAATGTTATTCTCATTTGGAGTATCCGTAGGTAAAGTTTGAAAATTATTAACATCTTTCTGATTTGACAGAGGTCGACTTGGGATAGAAATCGATTTAAAACCCAGAGCTATTACATCCTCTGATTTAGTATTACTTATGTGGTTTTCTTTTAAGCCACTACGCATGTTCCTCTCATTTGTATTATTAATGTGCACCGATTTAGAATTCGACTTCTTTTCTTTCTGGTCAAATGTTGACAAGTCATTATTTTGATTGGCAGTATCCACTGTTATAGCTTTTGAACGTTGTCGTGTAATCGTTGGTTTAAAACCCAACGCTATTATAGGTTGCGCTTTAGTTATTTTTGCGTCTTGCTCATTCTGTTTTTCTTTATTTTCTGGCAATATTTTTATCACATGTATTGGAGCATAACTCAAAGGAATGGGTTTGGTGTGACTGAAAACATGGATCTGCCTATTCAATATTGCTGTTCTTTTCTTTTTTATAGATTCTTCTCGAGTTTTCATAAAATCTTTTTTTGTTTCATCTTCAACTCCAATTTTCAATCCGGGCTTTTTTGAATTTAATACTTCTGATGAGTTTATAGTATGCTTTTCTTGTACCTCAGACAAAACCTTCCTTTCAGAATTCTTATTTAAAGAACTCACATTTATTTTTACATCAGTCTTAGGATTATGATCAACGGAGTTTATTTCAGTAGATCCTTCATATTCGGAATGTGAATTCGTATTCATAGATATGTCATTTATTTTACTGGAATCCAAGATATTATTATCATGGCTGCATTCTACAGAGTTAAAAGTTTTTTCAATAGTAGGATTTTCAGCGAGGCCCGTAGTGATGTCGTTTGATGCTTGTTGAGATGTATCATACGCGTTATTGTCACAAGGATTAGTAGCTGACAGTGTAGGATTCTTAGTGACTGGAACAGTTATAGTGCTACCAATTAGAAGTGGGTTGATAATGGGGGCAGCAAATTGGGTGTCGTACAGCGATATATTAGGCACAGCGTTGACAGCTACGTATGCGTTTGAATTTAAATTGCAAAGAGTAGGGTTCATACTTCCTTGAATTTGATGAACTTGCACTGCGGGCATCTGTTCGTAAATTATTTCAGGTCCGATGAGAACCATGTTTTGTACCGCAGGTTGGGTAATTGTAGTATAAACATTTCCAGTATTTTGATTTACTGTCGTTGTCGGACGAAAGCTGTGGTTGATAATATTCTGACTGCAATTATTATTTTGCTGTACATAGTTCGGCATATGAATGTTAGCATTGGACGTTCTCGGAGAATCTGCAGTTGCAAAATGAGCTTTTGTTTGATTTACTTGCTCATTTGCTGATGTAATAACAACACTTGTAGTATGGTGAGATATTTTAGGCTTTGTCTGCTGCACTCTAGTTTGATTTTTCCTGTTATCCGGTGTAAACATAGTGTTACGTATTGGTTTGTTTTTTATAATATTCGTATTTTCAAAACTCGTTGGGACCGATGATGGGAGGGTCCCGGCTACATGTAAAGGTTTATTATTTATGACGTTTGTGTTCTCCAAGCTCGTTGGAACACATGCTGCGTTCTTCGTGTCCGGTTGCAACAATCGAATTGTTTGTTTATTTGACCTGCCTTGAGTTTGAGAAGCATTGGGGCCATATGATGAACCGTAAAGACGAATTGCCTCGACTGGTGTTTGTTTGCTCATATCACTTTTTTCTTTACTCGCTTTTGATATCAAATTACGCGAGGAAAAGTTTTCTTCATCTGAAGATAGTTCACCAATCTCTTGCCGTAAGTCATCATCCATCAGTTCCTCTAGAAGATCATAATCCGAGGATGGTATATTAGGTATTGATGTTTGGTCTATAACACTGCTTAATTCCCTATTCAAAGCTTCTATGGACAATTTTGCTTCTGAAACTTTGTGTTTTCTTATGATTACAGTTTCATTGGTCTTTTTTATGGGATTTTGATTATTCAGAATTTGTGGTTTGCTTATCACAGATGGGGTATTATCAACTGTAGTTGAAAGATTGTTTCTTAAAAGTGAGGCGCTATTAGCCGCTGATGAAGAATTATTATCCATAGCTGCAGTGCTCCTTGGTCTCTGTTGGTTAACATGTAAATTATGTTTTACAACAGTGTCACTAAACTCATGGTTTTCTTGTTTTCGGTTTGAATTGTTGGCAACATTGTTGTTGGAATTAAGATTTCTGCTTGAATCAAAATTACGAAGTCTTTGTTCTCGTAAGCTAACATTTGAAGGTTGATCTTTCTTAAGTACCATATCAAGCGCATTTTGACCCCGGCTCGGGGTTTTATGAGATAACAGGGCGTTTAACACGCCTTCCCAGTCTTGTGGTTCAGAGTCATTTTTAATTTCACCTTTAGGATTTTGAGTAAATTCTTTGGTATTTCCTGCAACGTTTTTATGCCGGCTATTACAACTCCTCGATTTTTCAGCTGTCTGTACAATATTTGGAGTTCGTGGCTGAAAGGCGGCAACATTTTGTATGGGAACTTGCAAATCTTGATTTGATCGGTCATATATTTGACAACTCTGTAAATTATTATGAGTGTCCTCAACACCTCGTTGACCATTGCTTTGTAAAGGTGAAGACGTACTACCACCATAACTTTTAGGCATTGGTGTAGTACTTTTATTAATGACCACTTCTGATCTTATTTGGGGTCTGGATATATTCAATTTACTTTGCTGCCGTAATAAAAGTCGAAGTTGGTCTTGATCACTCTCTGTTAGCATTGTAGTTCTTGGTGCTGGATTAGTCGGTTGCGTCGGTATTGTATTAGTTCGTATAAGTTTGTCATCAGGTTGTTCCATTTTCTTTATAACACTTTGATTGGAGTTCAACATTCTCACAAGATGTGGATTATTATTCGGAGAATATGTCTTTTTCTGTGCCGTTTTCTCTATTTTCCGTATTGTAGTGTTTTCAAAGCGAGACAACAATGGGTCTTTGTTATAGTTAACATGAATTTTGTCGTCCACAAATTGCGCATGAGAAGACTTTTGCAATTTGTTTTGTGTTATTTGATCGTAGTTTTGTTTGGCAATATTATCGCCTTGTTTATTTTTATGCATATAATTAAGACGAGCAAAAGTGTTAGGTGCATTTTCTACTTTCTTGGGTGGTTTTATCTGTTTGGCACAATAATTTATAGGGGCGGAGGAGGACGCGCCAGTATTAACCTGAGGTCCACTTAGTTTTATTTCATCTTTACTCACGCCCGCATTTATTGACCTATGCAATTCTTTCCAAAAATCGTATAAATTGTTTTGTTCTGCGTTTGCTACATTTTGCCACGGAGGGGTTTGCTTCATGTTAGATTGCTGAACTAGTTTTGATGTTATGTTACAATTAGTAACTTTCACAGGATCACCCTGATGTGGCGCTGTAATAATTTTATTCTCAACTTTATTCAAATGTGAACTGACAGGTCTACTTAATTTAGTCGATTTTAAAATTGATAGTTCGTTATTCAACCGTGATTTATTTAATGTATCCTTCGTTGGTAATGGTTCCAATCCTACATTGTTACTTTTATTCAAGAAATTATCAACTCCACTTTTTAATATGTTCAATTGTTCACTCTGTTCTTTATTTATGTATATTTTTGGAATGCTTGGAACTGATATGGCCTTTGGACATCCTGATTGAAACGATCGTGTTGCACTTTCCATGTTATTAGGCAATTCATTTTTATTCAGTACTTTCTTGTTTGTACCAGTGTTTAGGCGATTATATTGAGGCTGTACAACACATCTTGCAGCGCTCATAAGATCGGTTGCACTCTTTTGCTTCCTAAATTCTAAAAGCTGTTTAATACTTTGCTTTACTTTATTACTGGGCGTATGTAGGCTACTCCGAGATGGGGATCGCGAAACGTCATTGTAATTTCGCATCGATATTGGGGTAGCTGACAACGGTCTTGGTTGTTCAATACTGTTTGCATTATTTTTACTGTGTTTAGCTGTATAGGAAGCAGTTCCAATAGTTTTAATAAAATCATTTTTGTTTGTAATGGTCACTTTATCTTTTAATTGCAATGAGTTTGTTTTTTCAATAGGCTTAGTTGCGTATTTCTCCGGAGACTTAATTTCATCCATGGAGAAAAGACCATCGAATAATACATCAGGATCATTACCTTCTGTATGCATAGATGCAATTGAAGACTTTCCTTGGCTGTCATAATCGCTGTCAGTTATGAATATTTGATTATTGAAGTCAATCTCTACGTCCCTTCTTATTGTTTGCTCTGGCGCATTTGCCACGGGTCGCCTAATAACCTTTTTACCAATAAGGCGCGATAGAGCACTCGAAGTTGGTATTTTCTTCTGTGTTTCCTTCTTTTCTTTCTTCTCCCTCTTTTTTCGTTCTTTCTTAGGTTTAGTTTGGGGCTTCTCAGCGTCTAATGTAAGAGGATCACAGTCTTCACCAACATTTGGTTTTTCTTTTTCTTTCCTTACTCCCGCTTTGCTCGTACTACGCTCCCTGGGTTGTTTCTCCTTTTTCTTTCTTTCTTTACTCACATCTTTCCTACGCTCTTTAGATCTTTCTTTACTGCCGTCGTAGCTATGGGATCGATGCTTTGGTTTAGGTAAAGTTTGGCTAAGCGGATCTATTTCCTCACCTGAACTTTCTGATAGTTGTCTAACTTTCTTTTTTCGTCTGGGTATAGGTATTAAAGTTTCATCATCAGTAGAAAAACAGCTTTCAGTTCTTTCCGGATCACTTGCAGCATCTTCCCATATCTCTTCCGGATCTTGTACTTCCACGAGATGTTCATAGCCTGTTTAGAAATTGTTTCTACATTTTTAACTGAACTGTTGTGAGGTAAATAAATTGATTTTCATATTTTTTGTTTGTTTCTAATTTGTACTTACCTTTTTCAATACCATAATAGATGTCGCCGTCGTCGTCTTCCTCTTCCGGTAAGTGCATAAAAGAGTCTGGATTAAGGTTGAGGTATTTCAGTTCTGTGGTGAGCGCCTTAGTGCCACCGTGAGTTCGTTCCATGTATGACTTGCAATTCTCGATCAGGATCTCTCTGAAAAAATATTTTTACAAATGTTATTATTTGTGCATCAGCATTTTTTTATTTATTTATAAACCTGTCCATGGTACTGCTATAGAAATAATGGTGCTTAGACTTAAATGAAGCGGAAAATTTACTATTCTTTCACTAAATACTGAAAAAAATCTCATTATTACCGATAAAAGTTCACTATTAATTAAATAAAACTTTTAAAACTTTTAAAAATATCATAAATGGTATGAAAGATATGTGTAACTGCTTTAAATTAGTAAGATTTGCTTTTAAAACTTTCATTTTAGCGTTCATAAATTTATTTGCGTAAATAAAATATATTTAGAACTTTTTCCTTGTCTGCGTGAAGTCATTCAACTGATTTAATACGCAACAGATTGTTTAAAAATTAAACTTCCGTAGAATTTAATTTTTCATACACCTCTTCATTAACTACTAGAAGTTTTTATATTTTTTATATTAATATTACAGAACTAGCAGACAAGCATGCACCCACCTGACGATAAATGGCCAATATCATCCCTGGACATTGTATTCAACCCCAAATAAAATAACATTATTTATTAACTTACTTGTCCATATCCCAAGAGAGCGTTTTCACTCTAGGTCCAGAGAGGAGTACAATCAGATCTTGGCAAAGCTCCGGACTGAGGTCGAGGGTCTCTCCCTCGTTGAGCACCGCGGTTGACAGCACATTGGAATGCTGTTGTGTCTTCTTTAGGTTTAACGTCTCCGATGTTTTCACAAAGTTCGTTTGGGAACGGCTGTCGGTCGCCCAACTGCCATACTCGGAGTTTGTCTCTGGTTGCGGTTCTTGAACATCCTGGAATACCACAAAATTAAAGAGATTAGGTTAGTTTTTATCCTTTTAGAATAGATTTTAAATAACAAATATAACGATAGATTATTGGTTATTTTTGTATATTTTGAAACAAGTAGTAGTATCACTCAACATTTATCCTAGCCACATTAACCGGTATATCGATAGCTCCCAAGCTATTGTATGTCCAAAAAGTCAATTTTACAGGAGAACAATTTAAAGATATTTTCAAACTATTCATAAATTGTTTTTTATCTTTATATATAAAGCAAATAGAACAAAAAACATTATTAAAGGTTAAAAAATAATTTAAAAAGTTTAATATTGACGGTATATGGTGCATGAAAATATCCTATACAATAGTTTACTCGGGAGCCATCAATATACGAGCCAAATCGTAGACAGGGAAGGTACCGTCATCACCTATTACCATCATGAAAGAGTTCTTGTATTTCGGTAATGCTGGCTAAATATTATTTGAAGCACCCAGTGTACTTCTCAGATACAATGAATGCTGTAAGAGCTCACTCAAACACCAAGCGCGTATTGTCGCCCAGCAGTGGGCCGAGTGTGCCGCAGACGACACAACAACAGACCTTGTGTGTGGGGTGTGGCTGCAGCGTGGGCGCCATGCGGATCCGCTCGAACATGGCGGCCGACGGGTGCAGCGAGAACGCAGTGAGAGCGCACTCGTAAGCTAAACGGACACTGCCGCCCAGCAAGGAACCGAGTTGGGAAAACCACGAGCTTAGAAGTTGTTCCGCGGCGCGGGCGTCTGCCTCCTGAAACCAACGTTGAGCTTTCATTTAAACAACCGGCATAAACAGAAAAAATAATTCTTCAGAGTTCGAAACACGTATATGGGCGTACACCCTTTTATACACAGATTTTTGATTATGGCAAAAGATTCGCCCAAATGTTCATTACACTGTTTTAAGCTGTATAAGTCCAAAGGCTGCAATAAAATTAAGTGTGTTTGCCGCTTATATTGTGGAATAAAATAATTATCTCACCTTGTCTTTATTAACTTTTAGTCTTTCCAATTCGTTCATTCCAGCAGTGATTGCGCGAATGTACAGTTCACACACGAAGGGTTTCCGTTCATTCTTGCACTGAAAATTAAGAATAATTATATTGATAATTTTATATTTTTTATTACTAGTAAGCAATGAAAATTACTATATAAAAATTAAAAATGGCGATGGTGGGCCTGTGAAGAAGCCACATGCCAAGTACTTATGCGATCTTCTATAATATAACGTGCACTCGGGGAGCACCATACGGCGTTTATGCATGTATATGTACAGTTACTGCGAGCGTGTGGAAGTAGCAGTTTACCGGCAGTAGCCGCACTAGTCTCAGCGCGTGCTACCAGAGCGTGCAGCCACGTTGAGCGTGTGCAAGGTCCCTGCTGTTACAACGAGCATCAGCCACACCAGAGCATCATCACCAACGGGCTATTGACAAGTACCACCTGAGCGTACTAGGTCATG
>DWPV01001570.1:0-20175 GCA_018251915.1 Urbanus proteus proteus
ATCCAATATTAATGTGATAGAAGCAATTTGGACGATTCTGCCAGTCATCGGGTCGGAGACAACCCTGCGTCGTGACTGGTACTTTACAGATATAGTTTTTACGTAACGTATGTATAACTATTTATTGATGTATTAAGAATGTGTGGTGTTAGCCACAGCCTAGGGGTATTCATTTCGTTTCATTTTAGGGGTCGAGGTAACAAAGTAATATTATCTACGTACCTCTCATTTTTTAATGTTATTTGTCTATTTAAAACATAAATATAACTTCGTGAGAAAACAATCTATCTATCTATCAAAACGTCTATACAAGTTACCTATGTTGAAGTTCATAAGACCAGCGTTCATCACGCTATGGTCTAATCTCTTTCCATTCTGTGACAAGGATAGTAGTAGAATTCATGGGTTATGGACTTGTGGATAATACAGGTTTAGGTCCCATTGAAAGAAATAATAGGTACAATTCTCTTCCCTCCCGTAGACATTATGCGATGGGGGGAATTAAATTAACGATATTGACTGCAGGTTGTTTTCGTATTTCAAATTTTCTGTGATTACTGTAAAACCAAATTTAATTTCCAAAAAAGTCGATGCATTGAGGTTTAGGGATAGGATCTTTAACCTAATATCCAATATATTTAAAAACTGAACATCTGAAACATCAATTATGAGTTATAAGTACCTAATATCAAAAAAGATAGTGATCATATTGTGATACCTAGTTAGGTTATTATACAATCCAAATCAATCCTAATCAAATACTAAATAGCATAGAGTTGATTGTTAATTTACGACATAAAACAAATAATTTCAATCATTCCAAATTTTATTGGATAATTGTTCGTTAATTCAAGTTCGGTATTGTTTATAGGACCGACAGACATTCACATAAATCAAACAATTAAATAAAGTTTTAATTACCGACGGACGGCGGACGGTTTTTATATCATTGTGTATGTGGCGTTGAATATTCATTGTCGCGTCACTGGCTCTGTTGCGCTTTACGTTTTGTGCGAATCGCGGAAATATTATTTTCATTCGTTCTGTTTCAACAGTCGTTATAAACTTATTTTATATGTTGATACGAACGAATTTTCAAATTAAATAAGTAATCATTTATAGCTTGGTTTACCAAACTCTTTGGGTATAATTTACAACTCTACAATGTACAATGAGACAAACAACATCATCAATAACTAAATCTATTGAATAGCCCCTCTGATAGAATAAGTAAGGATTAGGTTAGGTTCGGTTCGAACTTTCAGGCATGTAGGTACGTTTCCTCAGTAGGTTATATCTCTACACTTACGTACTGAAGTGCACACAATTACAGAGTATTTATTAATCTACGTTAGTAAAACGCATACCTAATATTAGCATGTTTTTAAAATAAGAAAAAGGAGAAGAATCGGTGCTTTAATACTGTATTGTAGTGAAGACATTCCAAATTATTAAACTTCTCCACAATTTTGTAAAACTCAATTAACATATGGCTTGCCTATTTGTAGACAATATTGGTTTCACGGTAACGTTCTAAATAGATAATTAGCTTGCATTATGTTGGTGCTTTTAACCTCAGTTGACTAAATAATTCCTGTTTATGATGACACCTAATCCCATATGAATTAATGTGAGTTCCCTGAACGGTAGTATTGGGAGGTGTTATTTCAGATCCATCAGGCCGGCAGTTAAACAGAAATAGCCCAGTAACACAAGTCACATTCGATTTAAATACACAAATTTTTGAAAACCTCTGTTTATTCAAGCTAAAGCACGCGTCGTTCAGCGGCTGCTGTTCAGTGTGAACGCTCCCTGCTCTATTATTTATATCATTTTGTTAAACTTTGTTGTATTACTCGTTGGTTTAACCCAAACTTATCATTATAATGTAATTTATGATTTCTTTTCCTACGTGTGTCGGTAATAGTGTATTATGACGTATATTTAACGCCTTAAATTTAGTAACTACGCAAAAAAAAAACAAAAATGATTAAATAAAACATGGCGGATTAGCTTTAATACATTCATAGAAAGCAACCGTTCACACGCGCAATCGCTGCGTTTCACTCTGACGTATTCGCAATAGGTAAAACGAGGGTGAAATTTTTAAATTTAACGTCAAATTTATTATGGCGATCGCATTAAATGACCGGTGGGTCGGCGTGTCGGCATGAGTGGCGGGCGAACGGCGCGGACGCGTTCATAAATTTGAATATGGAAGTGAGTTCTAATGGCGTCGCTGTTTATTTTTACTGCACCCCCAGAGCTGTACGGCCGAATGCGACGCCGAATTTATTTCCATGCATTTTAATATCTCCCTCTGAATAGCTATTGCCATTTTCACGCGGTTTTATTGTGAGCCCTGTACTACGGACCTATATAAGTTACGTTCCTCGTTTTGTAGGCGCGCTTTACGATCGCGATGGACAATATTGGACGATGAAGCCTCGTAAGGTGAGGGACGCGGGTCGTAATTAGCGGCGGATCGACGGGACATTTATGGAGGCGATAATAATGAGGGTGGTGGCCCGGGGCGTCGTGTAATTTTTCTTTTATGAAGCGATTTTTAAGAATGTTCGAGTGAGGTGTGTCAAAATTAAGTCATTAAGATCGGACGTTGATTGATAGGATGTGAAAGGGCACGCATCGCGGAAGCGCACGCATCGCACGAAACAGCCGTTCACCGACCCGCGCTCGCGGGCTTCCCTCAGTGACATACGTAGCTTAGCGCCTTGTTACTGTTTGCTCGCCGACCTCTGAAGGGTTATTGTCGCTTTCCCGACAATCAGCTTTTTACTAGATTATCTACTCGGTGTCAATTTCATGTTAAACAATATTCTTTAATGCTTTGTAGGGTAAGGACCTAACATTTGTATTGAAATGCGAACAGTGAAATCAGAAGTAAAAGTCAAGATATGATACCAGCATACTTATATCAGATTTTTACATGCACTTTATATCTTAATACCTACTTATGACAGTAATTCAGAGAAAAAAAGGTCAACCGTGTAGGTACCTACAACTACTTTATCATTTTCACACTTCATTCGAAATGTCAAAAAACTTCGAGGTAAAATAAGCTGTTGCGTGGTATTGGAGCGAGAGATTTAAAAGATACACACGTATCGTAAATATATTGTGTTAATGTTTATTGCCTTAATTTCGAACGACAATGAGGGGTTAAATTTCGGAACGATAAATTTAATTATTTACAAAATATTATCGTTACGTATCGACTCCATTAAATAAATCAACATCAAGTTGGTACTTATTATTAAGCATTTTATTTTTTTAACTTTTGCGTAAAAACTGCCCCGGCTAACTTTTCTTACCAAATCGGTTAACTTCTCTAATATAGCATGAAATTCATTCATACATCAGTATTTTTCGAAAATTACTCATTCCTTTTTAACGCAAAAAAGATTACAAAAAATATTTTGGTATATTCTTATCCAATTTCCAAATAATAAAAAATAGTAGCAAATAGTTGTAGTAGCGACTTATATTCCTTCAGAAAAATATGATTGTAAAATCCCAGACATAATATTCATAACTACTAATCTATCTATAGTCATAAAAATTGACTGAAAGATGATTAATTCAACAAGTGATAGCAAATTCGTTGCGGCTCGCGGTTGCGGCCGTTGCGGCTCCGGCTAACCTTTGCGGTATAACTGGTGGATGAAACCTTCGCTAACTGTCATCTGTGTCTGTAAACCAGTATCTGTGGCTTGCTTTGTTAATGTAAATTATACTAGTTTACGCCCGCGACTTTGTTCGCGTAAGTCCACGCGAATTTTATGAGTAAGTCGTCGAAATATGGCGAATTAAAGTGGATCGTATAAGTATAGGTACACAGTTGTTAACATATTTGAGTAGATATATTTATAATAGTATATTTTTATTTTACTTTTGTTACACAAACGTGCTCTAATCTCTAATAAGAGCATAGCTATCACATTAAGTACAAAAAATCTTCTAATTTGTTCTTCTCAATATTATCAAGTGCTCAATTTAAGAATGAACTCATACCTATTTAACCTCAGCGCCTGACCTGTCATATATTTTATTTATAAAAAAATGTAGAGTTTTCATACCTATTTCATAAGGATTTAACGCAAATATCTGTCACTCTCCCAAGATAATCATAATGGTGATTGGCCAAATTACATTATGAATAATTAGACGTTACACGCAGACATGCAATCCTACCTTTTCCGTTATAATTGTGTTTTACACGCTATAAAAATATTTTACAAGCATGTTGAAGTATACTTTTCAATCAAAATCATTAACAGCCTATATTTATGTTGTACAATTGCAACCAGATTTTGGAGATAAAAATTAAAGGTAATTTTGTATGTAATACGATATTTTGCTTGAGGTGCCGCCTTTATGTTGGATTTCTTCACTGAAAAAGTGTCTTGCGACGGTTTCGTCAAAATCTGTTTAATTATTTCTAACAGTGTATTATCAGTGAAATAATAACTGTTAGAAATAATTGAAGTATGGAAAAGTACCTACTGAGAAGAACAAATAAATAAGAACATTAAATTACCTACATATCAATTACATATAGGAAGATATGAAAACCATAAACAGACGGTAAATTAAATTCATACGCTAACTTTAAAAAACATCTAAATCTATGGATGGGGTTCGTGACAAATCCACGTCAAAAACTTTTTACTCAATCCGTTAACCCTAAGCTGCATAAAAGTGTAGTAGAAAATTTAACTGAATAATAGGCAAACATTCAAAACAGTAGTGTCCGTTAAAAATAAATCTCAAGTAGTCAAGTAGGTAGAAGTCGGGAGGCGACCATCCTCTTGAAATATAAAAGTGTCGGGGGGCACTCAGCGGCCGGACGCTCATATTTTGTTATTTTATTTATATTAAAAGTAATGGTCCGCTCGCGGTATAATGCTCTAGACGGTTTTTGCGCATTTTTCTCTTTTCTCTGTGTCGTATATTTTCACTTAAATGACAAAAGGTACGCGACCCCTCTAGTCTTCGTTAGTTTATGTTTTGATGTTGGTCTGCTTAAATGAAAAGTATGGTACATTTATTACGCCTTAAGTATAATAATATAAAATAATTTCTAACTGTAAGACATATTACACCTAGACTACATATCTAATTTTATTAAGGTTGTACAGAAAGTTTCAAGTTCGATGTTAAACAGATATCTAAAGCATATCGGCCAAAGTAGTTGGAAGTGGGAGTCGTTATAAAGGCTGATTTAACTCCCACCCCGCTCACCCCCTAGGCTGTGATTCACACTACTCCGCTGATATAATGACACAAACTAACTTACCATAGTTTTATGCTGTCATAAATTACAAATACGGACATCTTTACTATAACGTACCGTAAGAAAACGCTCGAGGTCGGTCAAATGAAAGCGATCGTGCGTTCTTGTCGCGATTTGGTCCTATTGCGCCGGCGATAGAGGTTAAATCTGAGTGCCGTTTAACGTCCCGGCGAGTGCGGGCTGGCAGCAATCTGCACAAGCAGAAGCGAGGTGCTGCGATGGCACGAGGGCCGGGGACGAGGGATAGTGGCGCTTGGGTCGGGGCAGGAAGGGTTAGATTCGCGGAGTCGGGTGGCGTCGAGGATGTGTCGCGCGGCGGTTGCGGCGGCGCTCTTCCGGGGAAGGCGCTATCTCGGGTGCAGCGGGCGCCCCCCTCGGGCCACCACCCCCTCGTAAATAACGCGGGCTGGCGAGCCGGCGAAGCACCCGTGCCAGATTCTACAGCTAGAAACAGTTAAACGCTCATAATTTCGTGCTGGTTAAGCTTATCTTTGTCTCGTGTACGAAATTTCGCTTCGCCGTCCCCCTCTCGCGTTTTCGTGGACATATTTTATTTGTTGCAGTGGAACGTACTGTCGCGTCCGGGGCCAAAGTTATAATTGTCGTTCGACATACCTACCTACCGCTGCAGCTTCTGCATAAAGTTGCTCGGCGACGTTTACATTGTTCACATAACTTTGTCTGGTTAATGTTTTAAGTTTCCACACTTACCTCATGTGAATTTTAATAAGAGCCAAGCAAAATGTTTGCCGTATTCATTAACATATTGAATTTGCTTTAGGTATAAAATGGTCACAACATTCCTTATTACTAGATAATATTAAAGAAGTAGGAAAAAAAGTTGTATCATAATACATAGCAATAAATCAACACAACGTTTATTTAGCAGTCAAAGAAATCTTCAAAGAAAGCTGAAAACGAACAAAATCTGAAAAGGGAGTTGAACTTTTGTTTAATACAAAGTATTCATGTTGTAAGTGGAAACTTTCCGTGTACGGGCAAAGTTATGCATAAACCGTAGACGCAAGTTTTCATGTAGATATACTGAAAAGGCATTCGAGTGGCGTGCGATAGTGGGGGTGGGTGTTAAGCCGGTATCATCCCGCCTTATCGCCGCGCCGCGGTTTCATAATAATTTTAATACACGGTTCGAGCCCCGCATACTTTTATAAACGCTTTTCGCCTTCCCGAATAGCGACACCCTCTTACGCCTTCAATCTCCACCTCACTTTGCGCTGCCTGAACACACCCCGGGGGCTTTAGATTTATTTTGACATTTTATGTTTTTCTCCTACTACATTCGTAAAATAAACTGATTTTGTGCCACCATTTTAATTTGATTTGAATGTTGTTTTGAGCCTTTTTTCAGGAGATATTTATGTAGCTAGATGCATAGTCTTTTCTATTTGAGTAGGTATATTTATATTTTAATAATACTTACCTATTTTACATACTTGCATTTAGACTTTTAGACTTAATCTTTTATAACTAATTGATAAATAAGTTAATGCTAATAAATGTGTTACTATAACACAATAAGTTAGGATTATGAAATGTAGATGAACATAGACTTCTTATTTTTAAAGAGTTTAGTATTTTAAAACCAAAGACAAACAAAATCAATCTATGCAATACTTGGTGGTAACGTCTATGGAATACGTATTTAGAGGGCTTATTTCTTTAATTGTTTCTTACATTAATAGTCATACGTGAGATGAGCCAATTCGCCAAAATGGATATAATAAATGACAAGCGTAATAGCGGTACTTGAGTGGAACATTAATAGAGAGGCAGGTAGGGCGGGGGCGGGCGGCTAACGAGCGTTTTTATCAGGGCGGGCGGATGATGGATGGACCCACTTCCGGCCGCGACGTCCGCGCTACCTCCGTCTGTATTTATCAACATTAATTTCAATGTACTCCTAGTATTCACTTTGTGATTTGTTTTGTTTTTGTTTGAGCATATTAAACAGGTGTAGCTTACAGTAATTTTCTATCCGTGTCCGTCTTATTGCTGGGTTAGCGTCTTCTTTTACAGTCAGAATTGATTTGGTGATATTGCGGACTAATGCAAATTGTAGATTTTAGTCAACTTTGAGAACTTTTCAGTATTTTCACGTATGTAGGTAGATTTTCTTGCTATATTTTCTTTTATCATTTAAGCAACTCTTTCTAAGATATACTCATGGTTTGTAAATGCTTTTTAAGTTACTTATCGTTGTTATCAAGCCATTACTGGCCAACTCTATCAGTCTATCTGTACCCAGCGTACAGATAGGCTGATAGACTTTACACATGAGGTTGCCTCACAATGTTTTCCTTCGCTGTTATTGCAAGTGGTAGGTAGTAAGTTTTTAATACGCTTTTTCTAATCATTTCTAACTTTAAGATGATCATGCGTGTCTGGAATTTGAACCTCGGACCTCCCGATTGGAAGGCCAAGTTTCTAATATTAGGTAGTCTATCATTACGTATCTCATAAATGTACTATGGGGAAATACGTAGCATCCGTACGTTTGGATGTACTTTAACATGAATCATGCGACGTGTAATGAATAAAATTCGTTCAATTAGATTTTGTACGACAAGTGTTATTTGCGTCATCATTCTATGATTTGACTCATAATATTTCCCTGTCTTTTTCCCGTTGAGCGAGATACTTCCAAATAACTGAGTTTTCCATATTTATAAAATTGTGAGTAAGCTGCTCGTTAAGAGGAATTTAAGGGTATTTTTTAAGTGTAATTGATAAATGTATGTTGTTGAGAATTAAACATTTTTCGTATACCTACGGATGTAGTAATCCATGATGAAGCAGATGACAGAATATTTGACATGTGAAGTAAAGGCCATATGCTTCAGAAGTGGATAAGTAAACCAATATGAAGGTTTGCAATATTCCAGATAAGTTTAAGATTGCGGTTGGTATTGCTTAATCTGACATAACTTTTACAATACCACACACACTGTGCTATTAATGTTTGTGTTTATTAAATCAAATATCACGAGGTCTGACTCGCTGTTTTAGTTACCAAATAGACGGTAAAAACCAAATGGCATACAAAACATTCGCGGGCCGTTTAATATTTATGGCGTCCTGCAGTTGCAGAATGGCGAAATTGCGCAGTAATATAGCACTAATGATGAAGGACAATGGACACGTCTAATCGTTACGCCACCTTTTGCTCTATAACGGTGTTTGTTTTTCGCTTCTATTATGAGGAAAAATCTGAACTTACCTATACATTTTTAAAGTATACTTTAATAAGGTACGATGACAAACGAATTTCCTTTAGTCGATTTATTTTCCATCGCGAAATCCCATTGTAACATAACCGTTTAAAAGAATTTAAATCACCTGCTTAATGTAATTTATACATGTCCAATTATAAAAAAAATATCCAGCAATTGATTTATGCAAACGAAACACGCTCACGCTAAAAAGGTGTAAGTACTTACATGTTATCGTGCTACGTGGTACGGGAGGCGACAAAATTAAGCAAGTGATTTATAAAACTCATGTTCGCTATTATAAGCGGTAATATATTTATGTAGAGGCGACTGTCGCCTGTGCGCTTCTGATGTATGGCAACACAAACTTTGCTACGAACGTAGCTAAACATAAACGGCTTAATTGAATTTATATCCACGTTCTCAAATGAATATGAGTGGAACGCTCACCGTGTTCTATACTTAATGATGGTTTATTAAGTATTCATGGTGGCTCCGTCGAACGGTGAGAACCTCGTAACATAAATTTTGCGTATTATTTACGTTGACAAGCGTGCATTATGAAATTATAATGTCCCGATTGATATGCGGGCGGGAGCGCGAGTCGCCGACGTGGTTATCGCGGCCGACACGTAAAATTTCTCTGTACGTACACACAGTTTAAACTGTACACGGTTCCCATGGTCGATGTGTGTTAAGAATTTGGCCACTCCACCTACGCCTAAAGAAAATTGTAAGATTCTATACGCTACCTCGAATGTATGCTCAGTGCTCACGACTTGTCCTGAATTTTGATTGTTTATTCTATTCAAGATCAAGGATCTCTCGATCTGTTTTTAGATCATTGTATTACATTGACTGATGTGATGGTGAAAACTTAATGGGAGATTTTAAAGTATAAAACGTGCACTTACCCGATATTAGATCACTATTCTCCATTGATACTTAACTTTTGCTATTTGATATTAAATATAGAGGCTATTATAGGAAGAAGATTTCAGTATCTGTAATCATCCATTATTTATCTAGTCATCATACTATATAGGACCTTCCGAAAAGGAGGTTAGTGAACATATCAATTTGGGTATTGATAACAGAAGTGCCTCTATGAATAATTTCGTAGGGAGACATAACTTCATCTCCTGAGTTTAATTCCTTCACCAATATGCCTTGAGCAGAGACGAAAAAAACTGAGACTGGTTCACAGCAGACCTGCATGAACATTAATAAATATTATTTAATTAGGCATGTTCACAAGTGATTGATATCGTGGCAATACGAGTATTAATGTTACTTACATCACACATTACCTCTCATGTGCGTAAATAATTACATTCAAGAAACCGTTGCGCAAGTTACATCCATTTATAATAACGACATGCGTAGATACTATTTATTACCTCTTAAATATATTATGGAAATAAACTAGTTTAGTCAATTGTATCTTTTGAAATAAGTAGCATTAGGTAATACAAACTTAATTTAAGTAGATCAGTATGAAAGCGTAAGAACTACTTAAGTTTTTTAGGTATCTTAAGTATTTAAAAATCCAGTTACATGATTATTATTATTTGTAGCCAACTATGGTTAATTTTATACCTAAGGCACCTTAAATATGTATAGTCGAATAGTTACAAAATTTCAATGAGTTATATTTATTTAACTTAATTAGGTTAGTATGGCGAGAAGTCAAAACCTTACTAAAAGTCATGTGATGAACTAGTTTCGTGGATAGATCCACGCGAGGCGAAATAAAGCGAGCCAATCAATATTAACACGCCGCAAACAGCGTAAATTGTTGCCTAATGCCGAACACGCACAAACACATGCGCACACACTAATATCAGATACGTCCGTGAAGCTACACACACTATATACAGAGTGTTCTCCAAGAGACCCAAAAAAGTATGTAAGAAAAAATGCTACACAATTTCCTTTTTAAATATTTATCAACTTAATCAAACTTCGTACAACTATATAGTAACACGAAAACAGTTCAAGACTTACAGGTAGTAGCAGAACTGTGTAAATGGGCACCAATTACTACTATATCCAATACGGCTGATCGTTCAACTGATAGAAAGCTCGATGATTTGATATCACTCTGTAGTATTGCGTATTACATTTACACAAGAAGTCCGCGCACACAGCCTCACGGTTGCCCGTACGGTACGCACGCACACCACGTCCGCTGCCCGGCCTGTAATAACTCGGAACCACAATAAATCAATGTGATTAATGTCATTAAGCACTGTGTGCCGGCCTCTCTATATTCCGTCAATATGCACTGTTTTACGACATGCCGCGCCACGATAATTAGTCAGCTTTGTTAGGACCATCGATGAATGTTGTTACAACCGAAATAGAGGAACTAGACAAACATAAATACTTATATAGAAACGCCCCTTAGAGCCATTAATTATGATACTCTAATATAATGTGAAGAAGACGAGCGTAATAACCGTGTGTGACATTTTAGATGAGATCAAAGCGATCTTACAACGGAGCGTTCATAAACACGTCAATGCAAAAAATGATCTCTGCTATTTCTCAAACCGTAGATATTTCTCGGATTGCAGTCTCTCGAGAAGATTGATAACGATTACCATTTCTCGGTCGGATTCTAGAGTGGCGTGTTTATCATACGTCCGTTTGATGGATAGGTAGTAATTATAAGTATTAGGATAGAATCGCAAATCATGGGAACGGCGAGGACAGGCTCCGGTAGTTGACATGGTTATCGTCGCTTCACATCTCGATTGTTGGCCCGTCGCAGGCCCGAGCCCGCTGGCCGCTGCCCGCACAGCTGTGTTCGACGGTCTGCGAACTGATTCATACTTTATTTCATCTCTCGTCTGCTGAATGGTTCATGCACGTACTTACGGCGATGCGAATTGAGTATCGATTCCGTGGCCCATTTAGATGGACGATACGGCGGTCGCCTCGCCTGACGGACAGGCTCGCGAATTACGAGATTGAAAGGAATGTAACCGGATATAATACCTAATGTGTATTTAGTCCTACAACAATAACTATTTGTACTTACAAATAATTTTCAAATAGAGGAACATAAAACGTTAGGACAGATCTTGGTATAGTTAAAAAGGTAGTAAGTAGTACCTACTTAGGAAGTAGATTTTATCTAACGGTAAACATAACTTTTTGTATAGGTTTATTTTGTAATATAATAACATAATATACTTTATATCTGTAGATACTCATGTATTAAATGTATTTGTGTACTTTCTAGTTATAGGTCTACCAATTTTCGTCCTAAATTTAATCGCCAATTATACTAGTAAATCTACATTCCAATGAATCTACGGTAGATAATTTGTAAATTATAGGTATTATTATTAACTATAGTATCGTGTATCAATTTATTAATATTACCAACTAAGTTCCGTGATAGCCAATTATACAAAACGACGTTGCCCTCTGCCACAATCTGATTAGTTAATGTAATAAATCCACTTATTACGTGATTAGCGTAACATTTACATGTAGTTGTGGGTACGAAGCGATATTAACTACTAGTAAAATCTGCAAATCTATCGTCTTATAAGAGATATATCTACACATATTAATATATTGGTGGATTCTAGCATATACAAATACTGTAGGTATTCTTATATTTCTCATTTTATAACTTTTGGTAGAGATTCTTTGGATCTCAGGTATATTATTTAATCGTTTGGTTAAGTTACCATTGTTTTAAAATAAGAAAACCAAAATTTTGACCATATCACTATTATGGTAGCTTACTTCTACCTAGTTATATTAAAAATATTATTTTATTCAAAAAAAGTATTTATTTAAAAATAGATATTTAATAGAGTCCATATAACACAATTTTGTTTATTGTATAGTATTCCGGCCTAATATAGTAAGTCGGTGAAAAACAAGAGTAAAAAAGCAAAATATTATAATGTAAAGCTTTCGATTTCATTGAGTAACCTGCGCAGCAAATTCTTGCTTACGATTCGCGTCTAGACAATACTTTCCATAGGCATACCTTTTCAATATTCGTATATGAAGGTATACGCAGCTAATTCTCAGGTCGCCGGCGGTATTGTGGCGACAGTAGGGATGCCGATGACCATTTCGGTTGCAGTCTGCGCTACAAAGTTCGCAATCAAATAAATATTTCGGCACAATTAAGAAAACTGTGGAGAGGGTAGCCCTCGTGACAATCGGCCGATGGCGTGTCGTGGAGTATCAATATCGATATTGTATAAATTATAACACAAAATTGTTTTGCCATTAATTATTTTTGTATCACAACATTTTTGCAACAAAAATATGGCAGAAGAGACTACAAAAGAGTTTATTTTTAATATTAACTAAGAATTTTAGATAAAATAATAAATATATCCTAACGGTTATATATTATTATTTTCGTAATATATTTTGTATATTATTACCTCTTTATTAATTTTAAAAGTAATTTTATAAATAATATGTTATTTATTTACACTATGATGCAAAATAATAACGGCGTCATAGATATTATCATCTTGAAAATTAGATACAAATATTTGTAGTGAAGTTTATATTGTACTTTTCTGATATTATACAGAGTGTCTCTACTCTACGCATGTCTGTATGCGTTCTCGTCGCTCTGCCCACATCCGCTGAAGTATTTTGTTTATTGCTAATGCGATTTTATTTTTTATTGCTTTTTATTTATCTTTATTCAGCGATTGCGGTTTATTGTATTAAAATAAATAAGAATTCTTGACTTTTTAATTTTATTCGAGACGAAGTACACGACAGCGCCCGCGAGGAGAGAAAGAAATAAATTTTAATAAGCGTTTCTTTTTTAAGGCGTGATTCTTCAGTTAAAAGCGATTTATTTTTTATATAAACTTGAAGATAAACCGTATTCATTAGAGATCGACTGGAAAGGGACGGAAAAATAAAAATGAACGTGGGCAAGTTGGTGTTGTCTCTGAGTTATTGTCGTTAATCAGGCCGGGCAGGCACGTTGATTGGCCCCGCGCATCCATGATTCCCATTGTTTCCCTATTAACGTTTTGTTTAATTGTGTCACGTGCCCTTATATAAACACTCGTTCACATCGATATTACGTTCGTACTTGTATGTATGTATTTTTATGTTCTTGCTCAAGTCATTTTTTGTGGATTAAAAATTAAATTACACTGTGTTACAATAAAATACATAGCTCATTAATAATTTGCACAAATATTATTTATCTTTACATTCTTAAGAAACGAGGTATCCTTTTAGACCCGCAAAAAGATATTCAATATTGTGTGTTTCTAATAAACATACCCATAGTAGACCTAAAGATCGTTTTGCCTACCCGGGAATCAACCTGTGAAGCAGTGATGAACAAAACGACAACCACACCACACGCGTCAACAAATAATCATGACCAAACCCACTTAAAAGCGGTTAAATGTATGACTACAACGACTTTGACGTAGGTAATTGTTCGAAGTACTTGACATACACTTGCCTACGGGCGCAAGTACTAAAAGTGCTTTATCTCTAATTGCGCACCGCATTGTCTTACCAGACAATTACTACGCTCTGCGCTATTTAACTACATAACTTCATTTTAGTTTCGTGTGCCTACATCTATCATGGGTTTGCAATTCAATTGCTTGTTGCTTTAACTTGAATTTAATTCGTTCTATGTTTGTAACTTTAAACTTTAGTAGCGTTAGAATTTCTAGCTTTATGATACTTGCCTATATATAGGTATAAAATATATAGTTGTTTGAGAAAAACTGAATTGATAGCCGAAGAAAGTTTTAAGTGTCGGATTTCTAATTAGCAATAGGTAAACGATTAAACTTTTCGATAATTATCGTATAGATTTTGAAGCTGAAGCGGTGAAGTGTGTTATGGAGGACCGTATACGTGTTTATCTAAACACCAGTCTAAATTAGGTATATAAGTTTTAATTGAGATATATCAATACATATAATACTTAGGTACTTAGTTTTAAAAGAACTGCGGAGTACAAAGTCAAATAACAGGTGAATGTCTGACTCATTCTTCTTAGGAACCAAAAACTTTTTCTGCGAAAGTGTTGCGAGATTTCGCATATTTTTTACAGTAGTGTTTTTGATAAGAAAAAGACTTTATTGTGAAGAGGACTGAATAGTAACAAACGTGACTTACGTAAACATTAATTGTGGATGCAAGTCTGGGGCTTAGTTAACTGTACCAACTTCTTCTATAAATAATGGAAAGTAAGACAAGAAAACAATAGAAATCCTTTTCACATCGCTAATGTATGCCGTTTCATTTATACATCAACGAGAATGGACGCCAGAGGCCGTCAAATGAATCAATAATAACTCAATTTAGTATGCTACTCCACTCCTGATCTGAACTGATGCGTGTCTCTGTTTGTGCCTAATGGTAACTATTGAGGAAAATTATAATAGGCCAGCCCGTTCAACTTCAGCTCGGTTAACCACCTTTTTATTTGAGTTCAATTTTACGAATTCACTCACGTCGAAGGTATCCAATCGCGTCGAAGCCAGCGGAAGTACATAAATAATGTTTATCGATCGATCATCGCCAGGGTGTAGTGACGCAAACGTTAGATTTATGCTACCTTCATTGTCAGCGCCGTAAACTAGATCTCCATAAAAAGGAACATTTCCTATTTTAAATTTATATCAAAGACAATGGTTGACAAAAACTTGGCGCCCGCTCGCGAGTAGCCCGCCGAGCAGTTCGGCGCCAACTGCCAAATCTCTATCGGCCGCGCGTAAATTACGCCTTTTTACCTGGATTCCTGTTTTGACATATTTAAGGCATTAGTAATAATTATGAGTGTTTCGTTCGACCTCGTAAGTGTGCGCCAGTGAGTTTTGACACTATCTTAATGACGGACGTCGAGTGACAATAAATATTGAATCGTTATCGCAGCCTATCCGAGTTTACGTCATCCCGGCTAGTATTCTAAAAGACCTCCCAAATTGAAGCTTCCAAAGACAAAGTTTCTAATAGTACCTTGTAATGGTGGGATAGTTTATTTGCAGTACTTAAACGCTGAGAAGATAGAACAACTAAAGTTAAACATTTGTATGGGTTACCTAAGGGTTAACCTTTTTTATCTTCTCAAAACACGTAAAGCAAAGGGACTAGCCTTTGCTTAAAAATGTATTTAAAAGTATTAATTTCACTTACATATTTGTATTAATTATATTACATTTTTTAAATACCAGAACTTAGTTATATCTCAGTAAAAAAATATCACATATGAATTGAAAGCACTCCCAACAACTAAGTACCTATTTGTATTGGTGACCTTAAACTTATGCTCACTATGTTTCTGGGTCAACGAAAACAATAAAAATATTGAGATATTAGATACCATTGAAAGTAATACTGGCTAATACGAGGGAGCGAAGGTCGCGGAGGGTCGCACATCTGCCGTGTCCACCCACGCCGTACTTCGGTTAACTCCGAATAGTTTTAATTGCAACTCGATATTAGCACATATATTTCAATGCATCTCAGTGTCCCTTTATGGATGGACATCAATTAACCTTTTCAAATCGATGGAACAATTGATTTTTATTCTAAAGGTAATTTTGGGACTATTCATAACGTTTTAATCGTTTGACGATTCATTTACTCATATGTGCGAAAAATAGCGAATGTTGATATAAAACTATTGAAACCGTAATATTGGATGGGTTGCTACGATAGAGTAATAAAGCGAGTATAAATAAAAAATCGGTTATCGGGTCACATGTTTCAGGCGGTATGAATAAATCAGATGTAACGGAGCGACTATCAGACGCCTGGGGATATACAGGGAAATCTCTTTCCAACTTGAATGACTTATACAGATATCAATGTCCTAAACACATTATCGAGATCACTTGATTCCTTGTTATATTAATACTTTATCTAATGGCTATCTATAATCAGTTTTATGATCTTTTCTAAAATTATTTAAACGAAAAGCGCCATATGAGCATATTGACTAGGGAAAAAGCATCTATTTAACCTGCTTGCTAACCTTAAATTGCTTCAAATGTGGTGCTAATTCTATAGAAGTTTTCAAGGAACTGTATGGTAGAAACTGTGGACTATGGCATACTCAACCATGCGGTACTTATTGTTTACAATACGGTAGCAATAATCTTAGCAATTAGTTATTTTTTGGGAATGCCATTAAAATCTTTTGCATTTCATTTGATTAGAATTCGTGATCTACCAACTAAAGTATCGAAATAGTAAGTTACAGTTAATATTATAGCTATGGAACACATCTAGGGAGAAATGGGAAGTTCCCTGGTGGGCGGGTGAACCTTTTCAGAAGGACTTTTCTAACAGATATCGAAGTTGTAAACAGCTTTTGGAATTCAACAGGTATATTATGATACGGGAGGCCCTTTCATAGTTTTCACCCCTTTTATATGAAAATTGAAATAAAGCAATCTAAAAAGCTTAAAATAAAACGATAGAGACAAAAAACCGTAGTTATTTTAACTCGACATTTGGAGGGTAATGTTTTTCGAGCGTATGTATGTAGGTATGTTTTTTTTCTGTGGGGAAAAATACAATTACGAATTTTGGATTTGTCACAATTGGCATAGTGACATAGGGTATATAATTTTTAAATATACTGTCTGAAAACTGAAAAAAAAAGACGTTTTAAGCAGTCGGGTTTTTATTTATTAAGATATTAATAGTATCTTAAACAAGTATAATTTACCTACAATTTCTAATTTACCTATAATTTGGAACAGCACTCCTACCCACTAATCACATTTAAGTGTTTTTATTTTTATTTTTTTTCACATTTTCACTTTCAAAACCCGAACACACCAGTTTGCTTATTAGTGCGTCTTTCGTAGCAGTTTGTAGAGTTGTCACGAGATAAGATCAGTCCCGACGCGATCGACGACGCTTCTCATTATTTATGTGAATTTTGACAAAGTATTGGGTTGCAGGGAACCTAGGGTAATTTACGGCGACTCAGAAACACATATAGACGGGAAATTTATTACCCTTCATCGAATTAAGACAAAAGCTATTCCTGATAAGCGCTATAGGGCACGGTTCATTGTTCCTCCCATTGCAGTAGTGACGCGGCCAATAATTTTCCTTCGTTTACGACTTCACTTTGATATTGGTTTGCTAGTTACGTGCTAGATAAGCTAGTTATCGTACGTTTTGTTATATTACAATGATGGTACGGATAGATTTACGATAGCGGGTCACGTTCTTTTCTAATATACAGTAAGCTTTGTTTTTGTACGTTTATTATATTTAATCAAGGAAGTTATTTATGTGAGTTAATCGAGTTTACAATAACAGTTATAATTAGGATTGGATTTCTATATTGGCTATTCAAAACAACAAGAATAATGTGTTGTGGGTAAATTGGATTTATCTCTAGAAATTTAAACCGGGATAATTTTATTCCAAAGGGGTAAATACAGCTAATAATGTATCGAAACGAATCCATCTAATCAGCAATTACGAAAAATATCTAAATATCCACGGGGCATTGACAAAGGACAGAAATAAAATTTATACCCCTTAATAAGGTCGTATATCTAAGGGTGGATGAAATACGGTTAATGATAAATCCACAAATGAGATTTGCAGGCAACTGGCCACTCTAAACCGATGGCTATTGTCACTGGGCAGTGGACACTCACCTTACACTGACACGTCGCAAATATGTATGGCGAATTTAGCTATACAGGATGACATTTTTTTTATTAATTTAATATATATGTCACGTTCTAGAATTACCTATATGTTAAACATGTTATATATTTAAAATATGTTTTCGATTTTAAAACAGCAAGGAAGATAATATTAAGATAGTATTTAAAAGTACTCGAATTTTAGCTCAATTCCTCCTAAATACAATTGTGTCTGCAGCAAGAAGTTTATTTGCGATTATTGCGCTTCGTAACCTGAAAAATGAAAGTGAAAAATTATAGTAATGATTGTCAGTAAAAATTAAAAAAAAGTCTCAATCAGCTATTTTTATAGATACCTACGACTAGACTGAACCAATTCATCTATATATCATTAGGTTTTAGGCTTCTTTAGGTATCTGATATGATTGCTAAACATTTGCGGAACACCCTGTACATTACATTGTAGTGTAGGTGGTGATGTTCCAGATGGACGTAGGTCAGCAGCTGCGCGATAATTAAGAGGTGGCTGGAAGTGGCATGCGCCGGCGCACAATGCGGTTCAATTGAATGAGAATAATCTTTGCACCCACGCGTCTTTGTGAGCGTGGGCGGACCGCTGACCCGCCGGACTATAGACGCAAGTTTGCTCTACTTAGAACTTTGTTATGAAAATAACTACCTAATAAAATTATTTTTAAATAACATTGAAGATGATTATGATTAGTCGATAATAGATAGGTATATTATAGTTTTTTTTTAAATAATTGTTGTAATATTAATTTCTGTATTTTTTAACTAACCAGACGTTAGTATACTCTTACAACTAATGTCGTACTGCAAATTTTCCTTTGAATTTTTTTTTAATAAGAATGAGAATTGGAAAATTAGTTCACGAAATATAGTAGGTACTGAACTAATTCACTTTGGCTAATTGTTTTTATACACATACAATAGATTATATTCTATTATTTTCACCAATCAGTTTAATACAATTGGAAACGGTGTATATTTTTTTTGAAAAATCATATTTAAATAGAGCAAACTTCAATCGAATCGGACACGAGTGGACAAAAGCAAACAATTATTGTAAAAATTGCTCTAATGATAAATTGGTGACCGTTCCTAATGGTCACGGGAGCCGGATGAGGTCGGGGCAGTCATAACGTGCTCCAAACACAATGTCGCTCTCTTTATGATTTATATCTTTACTAGCTTTTGCACGTAGTTTTGCCCGCGTACGTAGTTTGATCAACTGGGCAACACATTCAATGTATGAGATTCTGGAAATTTTAACATAAACAGAAACATGAGTATTCAATGTATTTGTAGATTTAATATAAGATTTAAAAAAAAATGTTTATTGATACATGTTTTAACATATCATTGAATATTAACCATTAATTTAAGTGACATAGTCTGTAGACTGAATTGTCATTTCTTGTAGGTTGACTGAATAGTGGTTGTAATTATCTTAGAAAACATTTAGACCAGATTCTAACCTAAATCTGATAATTATGTTAGCCAAATACACAACGCATTTGGAATAACTGAAATAAACGAACAGACACTAGAGGATAATAATTTCAATGTAGTGAATATTCCTACATTCCGTTGTCAGCAGCTTTTGTATCTCTGTTGTCATAATTCTTTGGGATTTCACCAAATCTCCTTGTAAAATGACAGCTGCCCTAGTTCCGATACTAAAAAAAAACATTGTGAAATTGTCACCGTTATACTTTCTGGACAATTATGAATTATGCCCATCGATATTTTTCAATAGCTTGCGTGACCAAAAGTTTTGATTGTGTTGAAAAAGAAATGTAAAATTCTTGATATATCTTACTTTCCGGATAATCCTCCTTAACGAATGGAAGATGTGTATACTATAATGAGATGTGTATGTTATGGACCAAGTGATAAATGCGGGCATTTTTCATAATGCCCGGGCATTATGAATAAAGACAGGCTGTTTTGG
>DWPV01001571.1:0-20175 GCA_018251915.1 Urbanus proteus proteus
ATTTAGCTCCCGCCGCCCGGCGCAGATCGTCGCGCCACCTGGCAAGAGGCGTCCCATAATACGTTTGCCTAAATGTGGTCTCCACTCCAGGAGTCGTCTATCCAACGGTTGTCGGTTTTTTGACAGATATGACCAGCCCATTGCCACTTCAACTTGCTAGCCTTCAGGGCTATGTCGGTGTTCTTGGTCCTCATCCGAATCTCTTCATTTCGGACCTTATCTCATAGGAATACACCGAGATACTTAGGATACAATTTAAAAACCTAGTGGGGAATTTTTACAAATATTTTGAAGAAGTCGAGCCCTCTGAGATTCCACTCCAGCGGCACCACTGCTTCACCTATTTCTGTCTTATAACAGCAGCTACAGCGCTGCTGTGTTCTGATTTAAAGAGTGTAGTAATTGAGTGTAGTCCTCGAGTGTAGAACATTCGAGGCGTTCCAACTTAGTCCTCAGGGGTAGCAACGTATCAATGGGTGAACTCAGGTAGAACTTGTAGTTCTTTCTTCTTCTTCTTCTTCTTTATAGTTCTTTTTTCTTTCTTATCTGGGTGAATAATCCCAATTAATTACAGATGTCCGTGGCAGTGACCACTTACGATTAGGTGGGTTGTAAAAAAACTATTCTTATTCTTTGCTTACATTGTATTTTATATTTCCATTTGCATAATTTTATCCAATTAAAGGATATATACTTAAGGTAAAATTAGCGGATTGTAATTATTTTACCGGTGATTATTATCGGTAAACAAAGACGCATAAATTTATAATCTGTCTATGAGGTATTTCAAATCGATATGTCCTGAGAATATTTTCAACTTCCTTGCAATTCAATGAACCTCTGAAGTAATCATTGTCATTGCTACAAGTTTCATGTTTACATAAACTATAGTTAACATGCAATTCGTGAATTACATGCAATGATTGAATTAACATCATGTTTACGCAATTAATTTATTTATCTTGTAAAAATTGCGTGTTTGAAAAATTTGTCATTTGTAAATATAAATTTAAAAATGACAAATTTTTCAAACGTATGTATATACTATGTAGTGATATATGTATGTACATGAGTACGTATGGCGTACTCATGTACATACATATATCACTACATAGTATAAAACTCTACGTATGCTTAAATCTTTAAAACTACGCAACGTATTTTGATGCGATTTTTAATAGATATAGTCAAAAAGCAATTCTAAGTATAGTGTATCAGCGCAGAGAAACGATAACGAATAGAGAAGCAAGATTCTATATTTGGGACCACATTTGGGCAAAAGAAACACAGGACCCCTAAGCAAGTGAATCAATGGCCTGAAGAAGATAAGATAAGAACTGATGGGTAATGATGAAATCGTAGAAGATCCAAAACATTGGAATTATTTATTCCAAAATTTTTTTTCTTGAAAAATATTTTTACAAAAAAATATTACATGACATTCATATGCAGAATAGGGTTATTTACGTAGATACCTATGTTATATAATAAAGTAAAACTGTAAATAAGATATGGTGTAAAAGAGACATGGAAACAGAAAAGGATATATACAGGTAAAGAGACATTCAACACATTACTAAAGCAAATACCGTCGGCCTCGGAGGATTGGTCGTGATCTAAAAATTAGGTCCTTAATTAGAGATGTCGCTTGTCGCACCACCTTGCACGTATGTTATAAAAATAATACATACAACTAAATTAAAGCAAATTTGTTTGTTGTACTTGAAAAACAGTTTATAGCAACAAAGTTTCCGAAGTCACGATGGTTGGCGACCTTTTTTTTGTTGAGTATATTTTGAACGAAGGATAATATGATAATAAGATCAAGATATACCCAATTCGCATACTCTAAGTAATAGAAGTAATGTATGTAATCTATTTAATTATTGTCGTCTATGTAAAATTGGAAAACGAACATAAAAATAAATAAATAAACGCTACCTTTACTTATAGTTCTATACTAGGGATTTTCCATTTAATAGGTAAAATACGAAGAAAAACTAGTATAATTATTTAAAAATACACGAAAACTAGATCATAAATATAAATTAATAACTTAGAAGCGCCCGTGACGGTATCAAACCCAAAACTCTCTGCCGCTCAGAACGTTAAGGTGACCGCTGCGTCACGTATAGAAAAGAGAAAGATAAATGGTCATATAAATCCATTCCATGAATTCCCATGACGTTCTTTATACCAAAATAATCGGAAAAGAAAAAGAAGTTGTCTCTTTCTTCCTGCCAAAACATGAGTATTTAATGAAATCATGTCTGTAGATTTTCCCTCGAAAGCTTTTGAAAAATCTACGAAGACAGCTAGTATTCACAGGTAACTGATGATTGAGAGTAAAATACCAGATTACGTATCATGATAAGAATAATCTCTTCTATTACTCACGACCTGTACCTAGGCCAAACACACTTTATGATAGCAATAACATCGTCAGCATAGTGACAACAAATTTTAGTAGAAAGTTACATAATTATGTATTCTTGTATAATTTCCTTCTTTTTTCTTAAGTCTTGTATTTTTTATATAAAACGTATTTTTGCCTAATAAGAGTAGTGTTGTGTTCTGAATTGTAGAGTGTGCAGGAGAGCCAGATAAATACCAAATAATGAATTTAGATTTCTGTTTTGGGTCTGGGTGTATTTGTCTTTGTGTGTCCATATTACCCACGACACATGAGAAAGTCCTAGCGTAGGGCTATGAGTGTAGAAAGAGTGTGTGTGTATTTTTTATTATTAGAATTTAAATAAGAGTTATTTTGTTTTTCAATAATAAACTTAAAGTAATATTCTTGTCTGTCTTTTGATATACCTAGTCGATAATACATATATAAACCGTATATAACAATAAATCGCCAAACATCACGCGGACTTCACGACCATTCATATCACGACATTATTATGCTCAAAGGAAAAATTACCAATTATGGCAGATCTACGTAAAGGCTACGTAAATCATTCAAGTCGTGCTTTGACATTCAGGCCTGCTAATTTATTGCTAGAATTCGCAAATATAGCTTAAAAGACCCCATTTTGAATATATTTATAAATCCAATTGCTGCTAACAGCACGAAAGGGTTAGTTTAGCGGAGATTATTTTTTTATATGTTAACAGAAGTTACTAACGAGAAGTACAATCACTATCGTCAATAATCTATAAATCGCAAAATAATCGATAATAAATCATCCTGGAGTGTAGGCCTGAATATTTGTATAATTTAACGGTGATTCACATGCTGTAAAAGCATCAAATACTGTACGAAGTTTATTCACAGATTGCTAGTTCCAAACCGGCTCAAAGGATCATTGTTTTGGCGGAAGGTCTTCAAAATAACTGATTCCAAAACAGAAGTACTGTTTGAAAAGTGAAAAACTGTTTTACTGGATAGTTGATTCTCTTAACCATCCATCAAAAAAAAAGCAACGACAGGACCTGATTTATATGACAATTCATATGTTATTATATCTTACGAATGTAATATTCGTCTCCGCCAAACCCAATGAAGATTCCTTTTCACTCGTGAGGACCACAATGAGCACACATAATTATGAGTATGTGTCATTGGACATCCACATCCCTCTATCAAAACCTACGAACAACTTCTCACTAGAAATGGTGTTACTACTTCCAACAGTTAACATTATTTATCTCTAGTTGCATAAAATCCTAATCCTATCTAAAGTTATCTAGGTAGGGATCTAACTTAGTCCTTAGAGCTGAACTTGACAGTGAATTGGCCTTCAACCATTATGATGAGTCGATTCAATTGTCACAATGCCGTAAATCGATTTTATGTCCGTTTAATGGTAATCGGGCTACAATGACACCGCTCCTCCTTTTCAAGCATACTATAAAATCATTCAATGGACGCTGTTTAGTATGAAAAACCACTAATGACTTCCGTGACCGCAAGTGAACCTGGTCAGTAACTATATTTTGATTCGATTCTCTGAGATACACAATACTACTTAATAAAATGATGCCTGATTCTTAGGCTTCTTCATTACTTATTACTTTTGTAACTTCGTTTGCCTTCTGTTTTATGTGTACTTCATGAAAATTAATTCTAGTGACTGGTTTTTCAACGCTTACTGAAGTATGATCCAATTCAGGTGAAATCGATCATCATTTTTCATCTGTGAGCTCTAGATTGGCATCGACACGTTCCTCCGTTTCGAATCCCTCCACGGCTAATAAATTACTAAATACTGAATGCGATTCATTTTCTATAGACTTTCAAACGTTAAATAAATAAATCAAATGCATTGTAATAGTTACACAGTGGCTTTCGAGTACACGAGTGCAGGAAATACAGAATTCCTTATAAGTAAAATTTATGGTGTCACTGAACGTACTTGAGAGTCATCAAGCTGCTACTTAGGTCTAGTTTAAGTATCCTTAGCATAATTGTATCTACTGATTATTCCAATTATTATAAAGAGTTTGTTAATGAATGTATTCATTATTTATCATTAGTTAAACAGTAACACTACGTGTACTATGTCGATTAACTTTGCACACTTTTGGGAACATTATAATTATTACTAACATTATGACCTTGAACATAACACATATTATATTCAGAATAAACTAATCTATGAAAATCTGCTAATGTTTCCCCCTTCTCTTATATCTATATTTCGAAAACAAGATTCTTTACAAATTTGAAATCAATTTCGAACTGCTTCATGAGAAATAAATATTAAGATATAATTGACTTTGACGACTTTGATATAAATATTTGTTCCCATTCCCTAATGTCCTCATTTGCAGTAGCCATATTAGGAATGGTCACGCATAATTAATTAATACAATTGCATGATAGATTTAATAATTCGATTGTTTTCTCATTTACAATTCTGAAGTGCATTTTCTATTTCATTCATTATGTAACTATTGTTACTTAATGTCTACATTTTATCATTACGAGATTTTTTTAATGTTATTTATCATATTCATTTCTTTTTTGATTACTTTAGCTATTTGTTATTTAGATTAGATTATAATATATTATACTTATTTATTATTATATTATACTCAATTTAAAAGTTTATTCACCTTTTAAATATATTTTAGATTTAAATAGTAAAAGATTTAACTCTTAACTCTTTTAAATTGATTTGTATACAAAATTCAATGGTGTTCTGATTTATTTTTTGTGTCGCTCAGTAGATAGTAAAGTTTAATATACAAAAAACAAATTATCCAATTTGTGTTGGATCGACCATAAAATTGTTCACAGTAAAAAGTTCGTTTAGTGCCTAATTAATGCCCTATATATAGTTTTTGTCGTGAGTCTGAGATTAGTGGAATAACTTTGTTTATTATTCCTCACGATTTGTTTATGAATATCGACAATGTAGATTTTACAACCTTGTTAATTGTAACCGTAAATATGGTAGTAAAATTAGGTAAGACACAACAATTGACTAAGTCGCAAATTTCTTATTTAATTTCATATGATGATTTAAATTCACTACCTAAATATCACGTAAATTGACAAATATACTTAAAATGAATTTATGAATACGGTACCATTTAAATCAAATTATAAAGCAGTAACAGTACATTCTAGATGAAACTGTCTACAAAACTTATATCTATGAGTATTTTTATATATCTTTTGAAATTATATCAAATTAACTTATTATAAGGATATGAATTATAAACCTGCAATCAATAACAGCTTTAAAATGATATCAACCTTCATTTTCTATGAAGGGCTCTTAAACCAAGGCAACATCGCTTTCATGACTTTTGAGATATGTGACGAGTATGTTCTTTATAGAATTATATCATTTTAAATTATCAGCTTTGGAGGTTCTTCCCAAGCGTCGCTTATAATTGAGGACTGATTCACATCACGATCTTTGAGTAATGCCTACCAGTTAACTGTTAAATTGACAAACACGACAAACCCAATTAACGTGTAGTTTGTAAATAATTTTCAGTTATATTTTTACTTATTTATGTATTCAGTAAATTTTATCTCCGTCATACAGTATAACTAAAGTACAGCTAAAATTTTACGAAACCATGTATTTATGGTCTGTAAATAAATCAGGATCCTTTATATATTTTTCGGTACAATACTTATGATATATATACAAAAATTCTAATTTTATATTAGAAGTCAAATACCAATCAGCACGGATATTTACTAAATTATTACTTCATAAAAAATTGAAAAAACTGATGATATTTTTATTCTTATTCCAGATCTTCTATACGAAAACTACATCCCGAATGATCCAGAGAAACAAGACACCATACTTCGTAAGCTCTCGGGTTACTGCGGGAAATCGATGTTCAACTACACTACGGAGGATGAAGAGCCGCCCGTGAAGTGGGACTTCTACCATTCCTTCTTCTTCTCTTACACTGTCGTCAGTACTATTGGTGAGACTAATTCTTTGTAGGTATCATAAGAAGATTTAAAGACCATGAGAATTCATCGTCAAGATAGGTCGGTAACAATCGTACTAATCCATTAAAAAACTTGGCCTAAAAGGCAAGGCATACTTGAGTAATAATTTTCAGTTGTAGAAAAATAATAGAGATAGAATTACGTAGATTTTATTTAACGTTAAACTCACTTAATAATATAATAATTTTATGTCTGATGGTGTTTTGAATTTTTTCAGGCTATGGCAACTTGGCACCAACAACCCACTTAGGACGAATCTTGATGATTTTCTATGGCCTCTTTGGTATACCTATCAATGGTATCTTGCTGGCAAACCTTGGTGAATATTTTGGACTACAGGTATGCTAATTTTGTTTACACAAACATAGACATAAACTTACTTAAAAATAAATTCATAGTAGCAAATTATTTTGTCTGCACATATACTTGTTTTTATGCGCTGGATTGATGTTAGATAGATACTTTATATTTTTCTTTCAGTGATTTTAACATTCTGTTTTTAAATTCCAGATTATCTCAGTATACCGCAAGTACAAGAAAAAGAATGAGAAGCGTGCCGACAATTTAAACTACTTCTTCAACAATCTCGGCATGCTGGGTCAGATCTTTCTGTATCTGATCCCAGGGTTTTTGTTCTTCATCTTTTTACCCGCCTGCATCTTTGTCGTATTTGAGGGCTGGGACTACGTTGCTGCTGTCTATTATGCCTTTGTCACCCTTACTACTATTGGATTTGGTGACATTGTTGCAGGTATGAATATGCTACTTAAAACATGTATTTTTATGAGAATATTCTATTTTTAATTTAAGTTTGTTTTACGTCATTTAAGTTTGTTTTAGTCTCGTATTTTCTTAATTTACAGGAACTGTCAACAATGGATTCAAGTATGGCTACTACTTCACGTATCAAATTTTCCTAATAGTCTGGATTACTTTTGGTCTGGGCTACATCGTGATGTTGCTTGGTTTTATCACTAGCGGCATGAGATCTGAGAGTGTCCATAGATTGGAACAAAAGTTATCTTATCAAATAAAGTCCACGCAAAGCAAGATTTTGCAAGGATTTACAAGGGATTTTGCTATGATTAGGAAGCTTATTAACGAAGCAAATCTGTTGAAAGTAAAGGTAAGTGATTTTTATAGGATGAAATACAACCATGCAATGTATTTGGTGGCAAGTAGACATTGTCGCCGATAATTATCTGCCATTAACGTGAATGGTAGTCATGAAAAAATGCGGTGACGAAAAGAAACCGATGACAAGCTTTAATGATTATTTAATCTATTGACCCTACCTCTAATTCACTTTATTTCTTTGACGTTACACTTAGGCTTAAAGAAATAAGTGTGGTGGTGGTGACTCCGGAATGTTAATTTTAATTAACTGTTCGTTTTTCAGCCGGTGTATGTTGAAGTTACTCCACATATGTACAGAAGCGCAAGTTGTCCAATCCTTACTTTTGACGTTGAGCCAAGATTCCCTGTGATTAAAAGAAAACGAGCTAATTCAGAGAACATACAACTATCGACTAAAGATATGCTTCGAATTCAGTCAGATACTGATTTACTCGGAATAGATAAAGAAAAAACGTTTACAGCTTCTGCCATCGTAAAACCAGCAGAGCTTTTGGCTAGAGTAGTAAATGTTTTAGGTGGGTTAGAACCACCCAAAAGCGATAGAGGTGTTCATATGTTTGATGATAAACATATTTTGGCGAGTGAGAAACCACCACTATTTAGCATTGACCCAGAATTCTTTAATAGTAGTCCCCCACGACACAGAGCTTTAAGTGTGGCTGTGCCAAACTATAGAAAGGAGTCCGTATCTAAAATGGATCCTGACATGACATGGACAAATGGCGATACCGCAGAGAAATATAGACGAGAAGCAAATATAAGAAGTGGTAAATTTTCATTACCTTCGAATGTAGTAACCAATACAAACGACGACGGTTCTCAATCCAAGAGCTTCTTCTCTAGGTTGTTTAGAAAGTCTAGTTCAATTGAGAGCCCTGCTGAATACATAAAAAATACGATGAAAGGTAGAGTTAGCTCCGCACAAGGTGATAGTGATAATGACCAGAAACCAAGACGCGGTAGTATATTCCCTTCATTCGGTTTTGGAGAGACTTCAAAGAGTGACGTTAACGCTTACAAAGAAAAAACAAAGCGAGGTCGTCACAGTATATTTCCAACATTTGACTTTTCCGAAGATGAAGATGCCGCTGCAGCTAGAGAATATCAACAAAAACCTAAGAGACACAGTATATTTCCTACGTTCGATTTCAGTGAAGATGTGCGTTCTAAGCCTCGAAAACAAAGCATTTTTCCTAATTTCTACTTAAACGATATAGAAAATAATGAAGCGACTCGCTACAAAGAGAAAACAAAGCGCGGAAGGCATAGTATTTTTCCAACATTTGATTTTAGTGATCCCACAAGCAATGATGATGATGATGATGTAATTGATGAAGATGAGGTACAAAAGTACCAAAATCGAACACGTAAAGGACGTGTCAGCCTATTCCCTACTTTCGGTAGATCAAAGAAAAGCGATGACGAAGCTATGCCCGAGAGTTCGGATGAGTTAGTGGATTACAAAGAAAAAACACGACGAGGTAGAAGAAGTTTGTTTCCATCTTTTGGAAAAGAAAGAAAAACAAGCTCTCCTGAAGAAAGTACAAGCGATCTTGAGGCCAGTATTAGACAATATCAGAATCAAACTAATATGGGAAGAAACAGTTTATTTGCAGGTGATATTCAAAACTATAGAAATGCTACTGAAAGTGGAAGGGGAAGTTTGTTTTCTGATGAGTTAGAGAATTATAAAAGGATGACTAGTCGTGGTCGACGTAGTCTATTCGATCCTGATGTGAATATTTCGAACCTACCAGAGTCTGAACAAGTAGAAGTACTGGAAAACACGAGTGTGGCGGACTTGCTTCGCGCCCTCGCCATGCTTGAAACTGCAAATACATACAGCAACGATGATCCTACAGGATTACTAGACTTTGTATCAGATCCCACCAACACTAATAATAGAAGACGCGGGTCAATTAGGCCTGACTTTACGTTACCACCAATACCTTCCAGGTCAGACACAGAAGAAGCGTCTGGACCTAGGCGAAGACGAGTATCAGTAAGGGCAGCAGCGCCGCAGTTTACACCAACTTTGGCAACGGTAGTTGCTGGTGCAGAATTGCAGATAACTGCTTCTGCAGCGAGAGAGAATCGTATGACGATGTTATCTCAACCACCTCCACCATATTCCGAAAGTATTAATGATGACGAGAATCAGCAGCCTAGAGTCAGAAGGTATTCTCCAGCTCCCACAAGTGCTGGAAGCTCTAGCACTGGACCAGTGCCTAGGCTCTTCTCGAGGATGCGCAAAGAAAGCGCATCGAGTACTGAAGACACTTCACGACGAGGCAGCTTAACGGATATTGTAATTGATAGTAAAGATAAAACGTAGTGCCGATCCTAGTGCCTTACTACCTAGTGCAATTATTAGACTAAGTATTTATAAATTAAGTATAAGAGTCCATATATAATTATTTTATTTAATTATAAATCAAATGAAATATACATGTGTTCGTTTTTGTTATACTCCTATTATTTAAAGTGTTAAAGTAATTTAGTGACAAGATACCAAACAAAATAAAAGTTTGAATTTCATAGTGTCAATTCTAAAAGTAATACAGATGTCATACAATTGATATAAATATGCTGAACTATGCTACTCTGTATTGTATTTTATCAAATCAGGTTTCAATTCCCAGTTTTGGCCACTCCTAGCATTAAATTAAAAGAATTAAGCTTCTTTACCAAGTTATCCTTAAAGTTTTGTATCATTTTTCATATTATAACCATAAAAATCCTGGTATTTTTTATTTATTTCTTAGTAATCATTTAAAGCTGGGTTTTTACTAAAGGCATAATATACTATTTTAGGGTTCATAAAAGTCAAACACAAAACTACGTGATATGTTTTAATTAGTACCTCCTGATAAATTTTAACTTATGTACTCATACCTTAATATTAAATCAAAATTAGCTAGTTTACACTAATATAGTGTACTTAAAACAATAAAATAAATAATAGGTGATTTGTTTGTAAGCAATTATAAATACAGTGTCAACTTAATTCATTACAAATTTCTTTCAACCAATTTCTTAAATGATGTGATAAAAACTTCAATAGTCCAAAATTTAACAATAAATTCCATAGTAACCAGTACAATTATAATTTAATTCAGTTTACCTTATTATAAAATATTAACAAAGGAATCAATAACAATAATTATAATGTGCATGTCATTATTTGGTGACTTATATAATGATGATTTGTAAAATAATTTACATAATGGTAAATTATGTAACAAATTAATTTTCAACATCAATAACAAATCCAGGAATATAGTATACAAACAAGGAACTATATCGTAGGCAAGTACATAGTACGTATACTTTTTCTATTTTGATCGTATTCAGTATTCAATACATAAATAGGATTTGCTCAAATAACTGATAGTTAACTGAACACTATATTTTTGTAGATTAATTACATTGTTGGTTAAATGTCATATCATCATTAAAATATGTCACCAGTCAATAATAATGTACAAAATGTACAACGTTCGTAAAGGATTGTATCCTAAACTGTAACATTGAGTATTTTAACATCTTAGTGATAATACTAAAATAGTCAGTATAGTTAAAACTATTTACAGTCGATAGAATTCTTCGTTTATGTACACAGATTCGTCATCATCGACTAATACATCTAAGTCAGATCTGTACAACACAGTAACACTGTGAGAAGTAATACGCAATGCACCTTACAGAGAACCAACCTCTGGATAGGCATACGTAGTCTTCAAACCTCAGGTAGCTAAACTGTCTCTTCTTACGTTTTTGTCTATACTTAAATTTGAATAGCACTGATCGATATTACCATTATCGTCTTTGATTAAAGATTCGAAGATTGATATGAGATTGTCCAGGCCAATAAGATAACCATCCTCGTGGTTGCCGACTTTCCAAGCGGAATTGTGGTCGATGTTTATGTCTTCAGGAACTGGAACAGTTTTGGCGAAGTCGATCATCCAAATAGAGGCTTTTCTCTTATCGTGAACGAAGAGTAACGAGCTGCCAATAAGTTCATGTGTTCTGAAGAAGTGTGATTCAATCAACGTTGCTCGAATATTCTTCAGACGTTCCAAGTATCTCGGCTGTAAATGAAAAAAATATTCTCATCATCACAAGATTTTTTAAGGTCCATTAATTTACGCAATGAAATTGTTTTGTTTTGGTCGATTACATTATTTGGCGTCACAAATTTAATTTGTAAAGAGCTATTTATCACCGTTGTCCTACACTGTATTACTAGTAACCACAGATCTTTTGATGAATTGAACTGATTTTGCAGAACTTCGCCATGGATCGGTAAATTTTACTTGTTTTACACATATTTAAGATACTGAGAACTTTTAATTAGGTTTCCTAGCGAAATATCTCACTAAGCATTACTTAAAAAACATAATCCCGATAAAGTTCGGGAAACATGGGTTTCATACCATCAATATCAGAAGTTACCAAAATTAATACCACGGAAAAAAAAAACTTAAGTATTACTTACCACTGCATTAGGAAAGTTGTTAGTAAAGTCTTTGAAAGCTTCAAGGATCTGTTCTCTTGTCTTGGTAGTTTTGAAGTCTTTGGAGCTGGTACCATCTGCCTTCTTGACACCGTCTATCCGGAACCCTAAGGTCGCCGTAGAGCTGATGGTCTCCCTCCAGATCATGTATCTAGGTTTGGTCACTCCTTTACTCCTGTGTTCTTCTTCCGTTGGAGCTTTTGGATCTATCTGGATCATCTTTTCGTACATATCCTGAAATTATTAAAACAGTTTTATTAATATTTCGAACATGAAAACGTATGTATTACCCTGTGGTGTGGTGTATGTGGTTTATATTGATCTGTTTTGTTAAGTTTCATATCATACAGTAAGATGTAGATCAAGATGATTTTGATGATTGATATTTAAGGTACTTAGAACAGTCAAAGATCATTCCTATATAATATTACATCTATCATTTATCATATTTTCTTTGAAATTAATAGTAGCTAAGTTAAGGTTATTAGATAATCATTGTTATCGTAAACCAATTAGTGAAATGTCTTTTTGACCTCATCATGTAATAGAATGGTTGATTTGATATTTACTTGTATTATTAATGACGCGAGCCATGTTTTAAACAGAAGATTAAAAGGTTGTTACATAATAACTGGTTATTGAGAGTTATCTATTTTATGGGTAGTAAAAACGTATAACACCATTTATTACATATTTATGTCCCTAGAATAAACAACAATATGATTCCAATATCATATAGTTATGTTAAATTGAAGGGTATTCAATCAAAGGAATAATTAAATCGCATGATATTTTCTTATGCATAAGTAATATAATTAAAAACTTTACTGATTTCATACTTTTAAACGTAGACGCGATATAGATAGAAATTTTAAAAAGATAAACAGACAAATATTCAGAATCACAAAATAATTCGATTTAAAATCTGACCGACCCAATATCGAACCGTGTACTCTCAAAACATTTTAAATTTAGACTAGTTTATCTTAGCTTGTATAATAAATTAACTAAAACCTACCTTGCGTAACTTAGTCTTCTCTTTTGCTTTAGCCAACTCCTCTTCCAAGTAGGTCCTGACTCCGATCTTGCAGTCCATGACACAAGGACAGTCGAAATCGCTCAGCAGGTCTTGGAGTTGGAGGTATACTGTTGTAGTGCTTGGTTAAGGAAATAAAGGTAAAGACGTCATAGTTGTTTTAATGAAAGATTAAGTGTTTATATGAGTAAGCTCATAGCAGTTTTCAGAATCAACAGGCAAATACTATACTGTTTTACTGTCTTCTAGACACATTAAGCATTAATAGTTAGATATATTGATAAATAGTCTTTGACAAATTATGTAGGTACCAAAAGTGATTATTAGAAATTAATAAAAGTAGAGCCATTAGAGCCAAGACACAAATTAATGACACCTTTTATGACTTCTTCATTCATAGCATCATGAAGATTATTTTTTTTAAATTGTGTCCAATACGCCACAAGAAGAACCCCATAAGATATTCACACACAAATTAATTTTTGTCAACTTTATATCACACTAAAGAATGGATAATTTATTTCTAAATTATTTTCGGTGTATGAAAAAATTATCAATATTTTAAAAGACGATGAATTATTTATATGAAAAAGGATACGTTCTCCATCTTCGCATGTGACCTGGCCTTTGTATTCAGGAACGAACGGCCGGAGGATATCTTTCATCAGCACCTGAAACAAACAAAATGTAACATTATTACCAACATATTTTTAATTTTTTACACTCGGATCACCGTATAAGTGGCAAAACCCTTTGTTCGATTGTGGCGGCATTATCGCAAAACCTGAATCTGCTTAATAACAGCACTTAAGAGCTGCTGTGATTTAGTTTGAAGGGTTTGTAAGGGAGATATTCTTATCGGAGTCGTTCCAACTTAATCTTCAGATGTAGCAACGCATAAAGATGCTACCAAAAGGTCGACCTCAGATGAAACTCTAATCTTTATTTACGATAGATGTCTATACGCAGGCACATATGTACCTACGTCATATTATTAAGTAGGTATACGCAAATCAGCATACTTATAATAATTTCGTTCGGTAAATTATATTATTCCGCTTAAACCACAACATATATTGAAATGAACAGAACATACGTGTTTATTCATAAAAATAAACCACTACGTGCGTAAGTAACTGACATTACCTATACATACAATTCCAGGAACTTTGCACCTATAAGCAATCTTGGAAATGTTATTACAACCTTATTATATCGATAATGAGACAAGCTATTAGCGCCAACTGTAATAATATTACATGAGATTACGTTAAAGTACATATCCATTTTCCTTAATTTCTTTAACCTATTTTCGTGGATTCTAATTGCACCGCACGACAAAGTTATCTAAGAGAGCATTTTTTTAAATACAACTTTATCATATTGTTAATTGCAATGTGCGTTGGACTCAATTACATAATGACGACGGGTTATAAAATTTTAAAACAACGCATGACGCATTTCTTTGTGCCGAAATGTGAACCCGATTGACGTCAATCAAAGATAAAATTGTGAAATATTGTAAAGAGAGAATTTTTGATGACGAATAAAATTAGAAAGAAGTGTCCAATTTCGTAAAAACGGTAAATGAGTTTGGACAGTTATTTAGTTTTTTATATTAGTACTAGAATACTATACGTCACTTACAGGTAAAGTCAAAGATTCTACTAGATATTTTCTTGGTCCATCTGCTCTCATATAAAAAATACAGCCGAATTGAAAACCTCCTCCTTTTTTGAAGTCGGTTAATAATAAAAAGATAATACAGAATCATATCTACAAAAATACATGAAAGTGTCAATACATTTTTTTATTTGTGTATAGTACTTTCTATTTCTATCAGTACTTAGTGGGTACTTTGAATCATAATTAAGTAGCTTTTAAACAGCCTGCAACAGAAGGCTGAAAGCTAATTGGAACAAAAACAAATCACTGAGGAAATTATTAACGCATTTTTAATTTGCACTTGTTGATTTCGACTTCAATAAAAACCACTGAAGTGAGTTATTTTATCAATTGCCCCTAATTATGCTACTTTGCTAATTATTATGTTGACATTTACCACAAATTTGCCACAAAAAATAATTTATAGCAAATTGCTTATGCTTTGCGATTATTTTAGTAATGGCTAATATTTTAGGTAGGTATGTTAAACATAATCATAATTATAAGTTTGAGTTTGATATTTAACTACAGATATAATAAACCAATAATAATAATCAAACATAATTCACAAAATTTATATTACGTATAGGAAAGTATTAGGAGGAAAGATTTTCGTATAAATAAAATTATGTATATCAAATTTCCTTCTATAATGGCGTCAATTTAACTAGCGATAAGTAAAAAATGGAGACCAAAAAATCCAATTAATTATCACCCGTTAACTGCGGTTTATATGAATAGCGGGAAATATATCATTTATTGTCTGTGAAACCCCTGCAACGTCACAAGTTCAAAAGATTATAAAGAACTATGTACACCAACCGACCCTTATCTGGAGGTTATCAATTTTGTTGATACTTTTTATTATAAGTAGTTAATTAGAATTAGACCGCCTTGATATTTAGTGAATTTACACTACCAAAATGTATATGTTGCAAATAGCATCAAAAATACTAGCAAAATAATTACGTAGGTATTCAATACACTCTGTGTATACTTATATACGTAATTGTACATCTATTACATTTAATACGACTAGTATATCACCCCATTTCACCCACGACTACAACTTACAACGCTGCTTCAATACAAATTGATGAAATTGATAAAGGAAAGGATAAGAAAGAAGAAAAAAGTAAGAACCCAAATAGGTTATTATATTTAATTATTTAACGGGTTTTATCTTAAATAAAACATATACTTGTAGATGTTTACATAAAGCATCTTACAAGCTCCCAACGATTCGAACTAACATTACCTATACAATTCGTCTTAATATGCTCTCTGAAGCACGAAACCGCATTAAATACCTATACAATAATCATTAGAGGTCAATACACGTCAAGAAGATTACTATAGAGTTATAACTATTCAATCATCTAATACCTATCCTATAAAAAGTATCATAATACACACTTCATGATGTACAGCCGGTAAAATTGTGTACAGAAAGACTTGCTTTAAATATGTGTTAGGTATATGTTTTATGTATAAATATGACACAGCTAGTTTTAAAGTGCTACCATATTGGGTAGCTATGGATTTTACTGACTGAATATTGAGCGGAAAATGACTTGGCAACATTTTAGACGTCCTGTGAATTTGTAGCTGATTATTATTATATTGAAGAGCATTGTTTTTTTATTCACTACCATTAAATCGTCATTGATTGTTATACATAGTCGCATATCATGATGACAGAATACAAATGATACTCATAGAGATTATGTTAATGATCGTTAATAAATTATGTTTTTTGGGATTTTCTAAATCCTTTTCCATTAATATTTTATGGTAATTATCGAAGTAAGTTATAACATAACCGATAACCGATAAAGAAAGGTAAAGTGGCGACCACGTTTAGGAAAAGGGAGCACAGGTCGCCTCCGACTAGGTGGATTGATGATCTGTAGAAGGCTCCGGGAAACCGCTGGATACAAAAGGCTGATGGATCAATGATTTATCAAAATAGGCAACTCTGAATCCAACCCTAAGGCAACCCTAGCTATAATCATTTTATCGGTAATAATTAATTATCATGCGTTCGTGTACCACGTCATAAAATTAGTTGTGGATTTCTCGTATGACGCGTAGTGATTAATTACTACACCCGATATGGTACCCAGTAGGAAAAAGTGGGGATTTACTGGCTGTGACTCCAACTAGTTCTGATAAAGCTGTTATATAAACTACCACGCGTGTTATATGTTGGTGATTTAAACTTCATGTTTAGTAAAAAGCAAACGAGTGAACAAAACAGCTCAGCAGATGTTAATTATGACACGCAGATCCCGTACTACGTAGTAAAGCGTTATTACGCCGCTGTTATTTAGCAAAATAGGTGTGGCAGAGATGACGTCACACTACGACGTCACATCAATAACTTTATAGTCAAACAGATACCTGATGTGTCATAGGTACCTATAAGCCAGTGGGTGTCAAACCTGAGTCTGATCTATATTTAAATATCTACCTGGCTGAGAAGTTGGAATCCTTCGTATGACCGGTATGGTGACCCTACGCCAGAGTTCGTCAACCTCTTGATTATGCTCATGAGCATCAAAGTTTATGCTTATAATGATGAGTTGTAAACAATTTGTATAATCAAATGCAAAAACGTAAATATAAGTTTTCATATATTTTAAGGTGCTAGAACCCTATGTGATTCAACTCACCACCACCATATCACTCAATGATACCACCGCCAGACCTATTTCTGCCTAGTAGCAGTCGTGTTAAGGGCTGTGTGTTGCGTTGGTGTGTGTAATGTTTGAGGGGTGTGATAAGGGAGACATACTTATTTGAGGCGTTCCAACTTAGTTCTCAGGCATAGTAACGCATGTGTGGTCGACCTCAGATAGAACTGTGAACTTATCTTGATTACAAATGTCCATAGGCAGCAGAGGCACTTACCGTCAGGTAGGCGGCATGCTCGTTTGTTACCTCAATTTTATAAAAAAAAAGTTACCTGAAAGCACCTCTCCTCTTGTGGACTCAGCTTCTTCAGTATAGTGCCCTGGTCAGGGCCAGCCTTGAAGTTACCCTGGTGGCCAGCGAGTTGGATCCAAGGGTATCTCTGCTTCTTATAGGTTTGGAAGAATGGCGTCCATTGCACGATGTTGCGGATTTTACGCCATCTCTCTGATTGCTGGAAAAGAGAAAAAAATATTTGAGTTTTGTCTCGTTCTCTACAACGTTACTAATATTATGAATGAAAGAGTCGAAACGACTATAGAACGTTTACTTAAGAGTAGGTGTGTCATTAGGCATCACTTAAAATGCATTTATTTAGTGCCGTGCGAGTGAAATCTTTGCTAAACGTTAACTCTCTCTCAATAATATTAAGATGTTTATAGAGAAATTGTTTTTGCACTTAAGAGAATCTTTACTTAAAATACTTTTACTACTTGTTACTAGTTTTCTTTTTTATAATATACCTACAAGTAGGAAACGAGTATGAAATCTACCTGGAGGTACGTGATAACTGATGCCCATGGACATAAACGCTAACAATCCTAACTACAACCGCTAAACACTGATGTCTAGCTGAAATAGAGTATGGCGATGGTGCCAGAGTTGAACCATTAAGGGATCTTAAAGGACCTCTTTGGAATTCATTTTGAAGAAGAGGTGGTGAAGACCTTACGCGGCTAAGGTCGAGCAATTCGGCAATATAACGATATTTATAAATCAACATCAATGTGACACTGATAACTTAACAATAGTTACACATACACATTCGTTTGATTCTTGAGCTAAAATACTTGCAGTAACCGGCTTATTTTACGAGCTGTAATGCAAGATGGAATTTAGGTTGAAACATTCAATGTCAACGGTTTCGCGAAAACAAGAAACCTGTTAGAAGCCTGATAAACGTAGGTCAAGGTGACTGAACCTCAACAGAACAGGTTCACCGAAATACTTTCCATTTTTAAAACAAACATTTTAACAATTTGTTTAACGTTTGTACTAATCGTAATTTTTAGTTGATTTGGCAATCAATTTGGGAGAAACCACCAATGATCAAGAGGAATGTTAAATATTGTAAGACAGGTTAGGTGAGGTTAGGTTAAGTACCATAAATTCAGAGATTTCGGTCTCTGATAAACTAAAAAACGTTTCATTAATTAAGTACATTCAAAAACTCGTTATATTTTTTGAAAAATAATTTGGAATTCGGTGTGAGATAGGTATTAAGGAACATCGGAATTTTTGCAGAAACGTGGCCGGTATTCCCAAAATATAACGAAATATTCTGGTCTAAATGATGGCTTATTATGTATTTAAATTAAGACTAATAAAATTAATTATGGCAGAGTATTCGAAAGGAACAAAAGTATTTACATAATTGTTGTGCATTAATTTTATTGGAATTATTGCGTCATTTAATATTGTATAGAGTTCGACCAACAAAAACATAGACGTATTAAATTTTCCTTATTAATTAACTTAGATTTGCGCTTTAGGAATTAAATTTGCATTTCAATAATTGTTCATATGTGCTTATCGTTCATATGTTCATATGTTGCACATTATGGGTAGATATTTCCCTGGCAACCCATACATATTATTTCGAAAAATTATAAAGAACCGCACAATCATAGATATAAGTAACATACAATTCACGTAGGCCAAAAATTTTAAATATAGAACCATAGAAATACACATTTATATAAAATCGAATACACCCACCTCTTTCTTATTGAAGACATAAGCGCAATAAACAACATCCATAAACTCCTTCATATCAAAACAGATATTACCGGACAACATCTTAAATATTTATCACTGATAACACTATCAACAAACACTTATCACTTTAGTTAATAGAACTTTCACTTAATTGTCACTAGTCACACCTGTTACTATGTGATCGTGTTTATAATTAATTTAATTAATATTTTGGAAATAACGTACTTCACACCCGTTAGACATAAGCGTGTATGAAACACTGAGATACAAAAACTCGGCATCGTTATTATAAACTTACGGCTGAGTCAGTGGGAGGTTAGTTGCAACCGCAGCCGACGACTAGACTCTGACGTCAATATATTCCTCGTATGTCGTAGTAGGGTTGCCAGGGGTCCGGATAAAACCAGACATAGGCGTTGTTTTATATCTAATTGTCCGGTTTTGGTTAGGCTTGTAAAATTTGATCCGTCGCCTCGAATTTTCACTTAATTGATCTAAAAATAAAAAGCCTGGTTTTTTATACTATTTTTGTTGTGTGTATGTCTTATTAATAGTTAGACACATAATCCTTAATAATGAAGGGTGTCAGGTTTTTACCCAAATTTTCGGCAAAACTGGCAAAGATCTATACAACCGTAGATAAGCCCTGCGCATTCAAAAACTGTTTGCGTTTTGCGTAACTGCTGCTGA
>DWPV01001572.1:0-20168 GCA_018251915.1 Urbanus proteus proteus
TGATCTTATCTGGGGTTGATTACAGATGTCCATGGGCGGCAGTTGCCACTTACCATCAGGTGGACTACATGCTCGTTTTCTACTTCGACCATATAAAACAACGTATGTCAAGCACGGTTAGTTAAAGTCCCAATTAAGGAGGCCTATGACCATCTGGTAACCACAAGGGTCCGACGAAAAAAATATATTTTTGTATAATTATTTCGATACATTTATACTTATCTCAATAAAATTATTATATATCTTTTATGTTTTCTTCGTGTGTAACCTTGTGTCTACACAAAACAATTATAGGAATGTGAGTAAATAATTAGTAAAGAGACAAAATATCACATGACACAGGTAATGATTGTGCTTACACGTTAACATTTGATATTCGGAGCCAATTAGGGATGTGTTTTTGACTTACTATAAATAGGTACTTAGTAGGTACATGTTTTAGATCTAAACAGTGTTCAGGAAGAAGTATTTTAATTTAAGTAAAAAATACTAGTAGATTTTTGATAAAAGGCATAATAATCTTTAAAAAAATGGTGCAAAAAGACCTCTTCCTCAAATGCAATGTATACCGACTTCTTTAGTGTTGCATGGCTACGGTGAATATTTTCCATCAGGTAGCCCATCTGCCTTATATCTAGGATTAATTAACAAAAAACATTTGGCAGATGGTCTTGCAAGATGGTAGAAACTAATTAAGTCCCTAATTCTTAATCTATTTTTCATTTGTTATTAACATATGTACCTATATTAACATTTTCGAGTAGTTCCCGGAGTCCTGCACGTGGCGCTGAGGATGGCCACCGGGGGGGGGGGGGGATTTCGTGCGGTAAAAATTCCACATAATCCGGCATCGCTCCTAAAGCGTCCGGTATCTTTTGAAGGTGTCTCCCTCGCCAACAAAAATAATAATATTAATAAATAGGTACTCACAAATAAGTCAAAGATGTTACTTCAAATTGTTTAATGGTGTTAGATTGTCTATGTCCTAACTACATTGCAACGCTTTCCACTTTCCAAGTCGAGACTATAAAATATAATAGCATTCTCAGTCTTGCCAAGGCGTGTCGTAAACAAGTATGAGAGTAGTACTAGTTACTACTAGTAGTTACTAGTTATTGTTCGTAAGTTGTCAACCCATTACTGATCCACTGCTGGGCACGGTTTTCTCTCAATATGACAGGGTCTTAAGCTCACAATCCAATGCACTGGACAAAAGCTAATTGTCATAAAGTTCACACCTTGGAAAACATTTTTATAAGAACTATCAGGTGTCCTTTTTCTTTGCCGTTATTAATTTATAAATGATTTCTAATAGGCACACATGACTTGAAACACAGGTAAATATAATACTTCAACATGTGCTTAATATATCTTCAACATATAGTAACACACTTGGTTACATTCCTGTAATGTTAGTGAAGTTGATGAAATAAATTAATAATTAAAAAATCCGAGATGCGTGCCCGGGATTTCGACTCGAAACTCCCGATTGGCGGAGCTACTACTACTGAACTATTACTGTCTTAAGTAAGTGTATAAGTAAGTAATACTAAGTATTAAAAGAGATTCTACGAAATAATTAAACTGGTCGAAAGCCTTATTATGTTGTACTGTTAGGCACATTTATCTCCGTCGGTCTCTAGAGTCCACGCTCCACCACGCTGGTCAAAGCTATTCAATTTATAAAGGTAAGGAACGTAGTCCATAACGTTACTTTAAACTATTGAAGTTTGAGAATGTATTGAAAATATTAAAAATACTTTCTTAACGTGGTAGTAAATCGTAAGATTTTTTGATTTGAAAATATTTCGAGTATCCGCTTAAAAATTCAAAAGGCGTGCACATGATGTGTACCTTCGTGAGATGCTGCTGGGATCTCGTTTTGAATAAAAGGTTTCAAATTTGAATTTTCAATTTAAATAGGTCCGTCGTAAACAACGTAGAAAAACCTTTGTCTAGTAGAAATATTTCGTATTTCGTTACCGATTGTAGCATTGCACTCAATTTGAGATATCGCAGTGGGTATCGAATTGAAGTGCAATAGGGTAAGGCATAAAGGCGAAAGATTGCATACCTGTGGCAGCTGAGGGTTGCTAACTTATCGATATTTTGACTCGCATTTTATCGGTGTTTAGTTTGATTTAAAACTTTATCTCGTTGTATTATTATTTATTAAAGTTAATAGAAAAATCTATTCTGTTGTTTCTTTTATCAAATTATTAATAATTATTTTTAATATAAAACTAGGAGTGTTCAATATTATAGAAGTTCCAAATTACAGTGTGACCACATGTTAGTTACTAACTACTATACTAATTGTAATTCAAATAACTGCTGTAAGTATTATACTAATAATGCATACCTACGTATGTATGTTTTCCTTTTTATAGTATAATCGCGTAAAACCAAGACTATGATAAATCACAGATCTCGTAACGGATAATAAATTCTCGGCATTCATAAATAACTATGCATTATTTATTTATAATATAGATGTTGAATTAATTAACGATTAATTAGTTTACTTCTGAAGAAACCAACAAAAAGTACCTAAAAGCTCATTATAATAATTAATCTTGAATTATAAAATTATACGTGTTAAATGACTGAAGTCTTAATTAGTGTTATCCACGTCGGAGTTATTTCGTAGGTTCCCAATTATATTTTAATTATGAGGTTTCGGATTGTTATTCTGTTATATAATTAGGCAATACTGAGAAATCTACAATGTAAATTTTATTCTGTTATTGTTATTTGTTTGATGCTATTTTTAACGTTGGGAATTTTATTTTGAATAAATAATTATCGCGTATTTTTTATCGATATGAGATAGCGAATATCATTGTTATCCCCGACGCAAATATGCAGAAATAAGGAATAAGTTTGATGTGTCTCTGTTAGTGGCATCGTAGCTCCAAAAGCAATGAACCGATTTTGATGAGGTTTCTTTTGTTTAAAAGCCGACAAGCTTGAGAAGGTCATAAACCTTGTAAGGTACAATTTATCAATATTTTTTTAAGTAAGGGTTTGGTAAACTTTTAGTGTATGTTTTATTTTATGATTTTAAATAAAATGAATAATTTAAGACCGTTTTAATAAGTAAAAGTGTTTCAAATTGAGCTACTTTGGTGTGGTTAGGGAGATATACTTATCCGAGGCGTTCCATCTCAGTCCTGTCTGTCTGTCCTGTCTTATCTGGGGTTGATTACAGATGTCCATGGGCGGCAGTTGCCACTTACCATCAGGTGGACTGCATGCTCGTTTTCTACTTCGATCATATAAAAAAAAAGCTTCAGATAACAGCAAAAATGAACTACTATACCTGTAGCAGATACGATGTACGAATAGTATTCGTCTGGCTTATTTCACCATCAAAAGATTATATCATTTAGTTACCTACTTGAAATCGAATTAGAGATAATGCGTATCCAATCGCATTTAGTCGGATGACGGACAGTCAAATTAATATAGCTAAACAAGATCCGGATGGTTCGGTTGGAATCAATTTAGCGTGGCGTTTGCCCACTTATCGACCATTGTTCGACTGATACTCACTTTGAATCCCATCCCTACGGACGGCGGGGGGTGCCTGATGATTGATGGGCGGCCGGTTGCATGGCGTGTGAGCGGGACAGATGTATGTAGGGTTGACACTGACGATAGATAGAAATGGATTTCATCTTAACAATAGATAGAGGATGGATCTTTTGAATTCTTCAATATGTAACGTGATGTTAATGGGTGATCTTGTGGGCTTTTATTATTATGAATCTATATAAAAATATAGCTTTACATAACGATAGTAGCATGAAACAAATTTTATTTTATAACTTCATGTAAAAACGACAATTATTTACATTCTTATATCACTGTTCTAGTATAGAAAACGAAAAAATATATATTTAAAAATAAAATAAAATGGACAACCCTAGCCAGTAAAGCTGATGTCCCGCTTGTTCTAAAGTAGGCTGAACCCTTAATTGACTAGCAATTACCTGCGTTGTAAATATGACACAAACGTGTAATTGTATGACGATTGCGACGCCCTAGCTAAGGACATATCAACTATTAAGTACCTATATCCTTTTTAATGCCAATAAAATTTTATTTTAATTCTTGTTATGTTTAAATATTTTACTACTCTTGTATAAAATACAATACCTTATTATACCTAGTTAATAAAAATCAATCATTTTTTAATCTTGCTACAATAATATTATTAAAAAATATGGAAAAAAGTAAAATAGATTAACCTTATGCATAGTAATAAAATAAATATTTATTTAAAAATACACGTCTACAAATAAGATTGAATGATTTGTTGCCAACCCTAGCGGCAAGCGAACGGCCTCTCGCTCGCTCGCAGCGAGCTGGATCCATAATTGAATGGCAATTACCTGCGCTTTAAATATGACACAGGCGCATAATTGTATGATCAATGCGTTATAAACCCTAGCCAAGAAAATATCAACTATTTTGTAATGTCATTTTTGCTGAGAGTATTTACTTTTAATTTCTAAGATATAATATCATTTCATACATATTGAAATATTTCTTTGTCAGCCATTATGGATATAAGACTAAACACGGGTTATTGAAAAAATAAACTTACTTAGATAAAAATAAAGATTAGATAAAATGTGATGTTAATTATTTATAAATACATTTTACATATAAAACAAAGTAAAACAAAACGTGGTTGCCAACCCTAGCGGCAAGCGAGCGGTCTCGCCCGCTCGCAGCGGGCCGGACCCGTAATTGAATGGCAATTACCTGCGCTGTAAATATGACACAAGCGCGTAATTGCAGGAGGAGCGTGAGGAACACCGCAGTGTGAACGCGCCTTTGAGATGAAATATTGGAATCACGCGCGTGTGTCTTCGGATTGAGCTGGTGCATTTGCTCTCTTTGAATGTAGTACTTATATATAGAAACAAATAATCATGATAGTTTTAAAATATTTTAGTAAACAAAAAATAGGTTGAAATTTTAGTTACATTTGTAGGAATTTCTGCCCAGCAGTGGGATAAGGAATTGCAACTTTACACATCAAAGGAATTAATCTAAAAAAAATCAATGTTTACTACTCTTATAACCCCACAAATGTTCCGTGTCATGGGTGCCTAAACACCCACACATAGGTACACAAAGTCACGTGCCAAATAAGAAATCAAAATTCATCAACCAAATATCTGTCTGACCAGGGATTGAACCCAGACCACTTGGCGTTTGTATAATGAATGATCGCTCTGGTCGTCAAATCATTTTTGAAAATATTCGTTCTTGATACGTATACTTTTCTAAATTTAAATATGTCTTCCACATCCTACGGAGCATAAAATGATAAAAAAGAATTAAAAAACGACCACAAAAAGTTCCCGAATCACAAAAAGATGCCACCGAACATGATACACGCACGAAACGAACAAAAAGTAGGTATTATGTGTTCTGTCATTGTTTGAAATAAAAACATGTACCGAAAGAGTAACCAAATACTCGACACTCGTTATGCTTGGGAACCCAAAAATATTACAAACGTGATTGGAGAACTAATTTGTTTCGAATTTATCTCTTTTGTGCAGGATACATTTATTTGACTCTGCAGAGAATGTCAAGAAAATTCGGTTTAGGTACAAACTGTTACGACGAAGATATGCAAATTACATAAAGTTTTAAATATTGATCACCTATCATCAGCCATTAAAATCCATTTCTTCACAGATATTTTACAATGAAAATCCCGTTAAAATAGGTCCAGCCGTTTAAGAGATTCGCCAAAAAGACAGACAGACTGACAAAAAATGCATTTTTGTTATAGGTATCATGTATACTTTCATATGCATTGGTTAAAAGTCGTTATTTTGAAATTATAAACAGACACTTCAATTTTATTTACCTGTATAGATTGAAGATTTAGCTACGGAATCTTGGAAGACACTAGTCACTTACTGCTACTTTCATGAACAACATACAGACATGAATATTTTTGAAGATAGGTAATTTTCACAGGTAACACACGTAAGGTCACATTATATGGGTTAATAATGTTTGGTTTAGTTCCGTCGTCAACAACATATGAACGCATATAGCTAATTGATAAAGGTTTTCTACACGTGTTAATTATTTATAATTAAGAAGTAGAATGTATATCGTTATTTAAATCATAATTACACGTTTCCGGTGAGTGCATCTAATTATAATGTTTCACTGTATAATCAGATAATGTTATTTTGTGCGCATATAGTTTTAATTTATAATAATACAATGATATCTTAAATTACTTAATTTATATAAAGTAAGTTCACCTATTGAAATTAGTCGATAAACAATCATAAAATTTCTATTTTTATTAGTAATTTCAACTGGAATTATAATCTACACAAATAAATGAAAGTAAAAAGGGAATCGATTTAAAAACGAAAGAGAAAATGTTTTGAATTGGTTTATACTTATAAGCTAAGATATTCGATTTTTTTATATTAGGTATATGATGGAAGTAGCAAACGAGCATTATTTATTTAGTATACTAGAATTTTTACTTCATAATTTTTATTTTCATTTTCAATAATATAAAAAGAATATATTCACAGGTATGTTTTACACATTTTATGTTATAAGTGTATTCGTGAATAGAAGATATAATCAAAAAATATTCAAAATTTTATATTAACTATGCAACGTCCACAATTACTTTTAATTTTATTAATTAATGCATATTGCAATGACTTGAAAATTGCACTAAATTTATGTTCCTGTAACAATGAATTCCGCAAAAGGATAGATAAAAAAACTTAATTACATCTAACGACTTTTGCCTTATTGAAGAAAAGTTCACGTCCATGATAAAAAACTTAAGGACGGAGGTATCCATATTTGGTGTTTAATTTGAGTAATCTATGAGTGACAGATAGCGGATGTCATTGTTTATTTAATATTCTCCACTTTAATTAGAATTAATTCTGTGAGGTGTATTGTATAATAGTTTTTACCCGCGGTTTCCCTCGCGTTAATGTGTAAATGTACATTCACATTTGTAATAGTATAGACTGTATATATGCTTCAAGTTTTTTTTTCTTATTAATATCAAGAGGTCGTGTTATAAAAATAGCTGTTTGTAAATATAAAACTTATTTAGTAGTGAGTAGTATTTTTTTTCGGGATGAACGATACCTACTCTTTGTTCTTTTCTAAATCCCAGGCAACATGTGTGCAAATTTTCATAAATATCGGTTGCGTAGTTAAAGCGTGAAGGCGTTACAAACAAACAAACTGACGTTCGTATTTATAATAATTAGGATTAATTCCATGAGGTGTCTTGCATATGGTGTAACCGTCCACCGTTGCGCCCCGGGCCATGCCACCTGTCTCGTGCATGCATGCACAAATGCTGCACTATGTAATAACATTTACTTAAGCAAGTTTCTCCCTCGCCTTCATCCGCTTTCATTTTTTATTCTTTTTGAGGTTTGCTTGTGGTATAGTCACGCCTTATAACAGCAGTTGCAATTGAGGATTTCAATTGTTGATTTGTTACCCTTTACATAATAAAGTAGACTAAAATCGCAAACGGATAGAATATAGTCTTCGACAATTCGTCATGCGAGATTTATTTGCGATTTACACGGCTCTATTTAGATACCTAATAGGCTTTGAAAATAGCTATTCGAATAGAGCGCAGGTGACTAAAATACGAATGCCCAAGTACGGTTTGGTTTGTGGCTAGCAGCATGGTATACTTATCCGAGGCGTGCAAGCTTAGTCCTCAGGGGTAGCAACCAAGGGGTTAGACCTTCATCTTATATAGGATTGATTACGGCAGTTGCCACTTACCATCAGGTGGACTGAATGCTCGTTTGCTACTTCGATTGCATAAAAAAATGGTGAAAATGAACGAAAATGTAAACCTACTACATAAAGCTTTCCAAAACAGTCTTCATGAGTACAGCGAATCTGTGATCGATCTCAGATCAGATCATTCTGTCCTGTTTGGTTGAAACTTATCGGATAAGCCACGATGACAACTTAAAATGTTTGTTAAAATATGCTCGATAAATGTTATCTTAGATTAACTGCACAACCGTTTTTTAAAATGTACGTTCTTAATCTTGTCTTGTGCTGAATATCTTCTAAGAATAAGATAATTAAAGAATAAAATAATTAAAACACAATTATTGTACATTGCATAAAATAAACATAAATAAGATTTTACAATATTTTATATAAAATTAGAATTTATATAAAACAAAATTAAATAATCTACAAACATCTTTCTTTAACCGGGTTTTTGTTTATCATTGTTTTACTCAAATTATCAGAGCTAGTTTCGTAAAAAAATAGAAAATCGCCGGTGGTCAGCTTTTAATTGGCGTCGTGGGATGGGTAGCCATGGATCTTGCCAAACTCCCCGCAATTTTTCTCCCTGCAGCCAACAGGTGGCTCGATCAACTGCCAAATTTTCTAAAATGGACTAACGAAGACATTGTAAGTTCACTTCATAATGTTTCTAATGTCGTGTTTATAAATGTGACTTTAATAAGTAATATGAAATAATAGAGAATCTCTTACTGGCCATTCTATTCTCTGCTTGTAATCGTTAAACAACGTTTGAATGAAAAGTTTGTTAAAGATGTAAAATGATTATTTTTACAATCTCAATAAGTTTTAAGATATTGAGCTTAAGAAGTTCGATCAGGAATCCACAAAAAAATGTCCACTAACGACAACCCAAAATGGAAAAGTTATTAAAACCATAAAAAAATATTAAGCTTAGATAAGTAGCACATTAGCATATACTTATCAGAAACTTAGCGCATTTGATGTTGTGCGATACACCGATTCATTGGCGCTTAACATATCAGCTATCTATCTCAGAAGCTGGGTATCTGATTGAAAAATTGCTACGAATTAATTCGTAAAATTTAATCTGACACTGAATCTTAATTTAATTTAAAACGGAACTTCAATCTCGTGGACGAATTTATCGCATAGTAACTTCGTTCGTGAAAAGTCAATTTGTACACAACATCGGAATTTACGTCAACATTATTGACAGCAATTCCTTCCGGAGCGGGACGCTCTGCGCGTATTAATCAAGGCCACTTTAATATCAATCGTTCATTAAACCGAGGAGCATACAATCGTTCATTTGGGACGTTCTCACGCCTCATTAAAGTCTTTTCCGTGATTCGGCGACCGCGTCTACCGTTTCCCCGAACACAATGAGGGAGTGATTCGGCGGCGAATAACGAGGCCATTTTGTCGGCCGCCTCTCACGTCCGACGCCTTCCGACGCTCAATGAAAGTTTACCTGCAGCCGTAACGAGCGATTTGTCCCCTGGCCCCGGCCCCCACGCCCCCGGCCCAAATCAAAGCCCATTCACATCTGCATGCCGACACAATGCCGGCAATTAGGGCGCGCTTCGCCCTACAATCGGACGTAATGCGCGCTCGTTCGATGACGCTAAGCCGGTTCGTCCTGTCCCGTCGGGCCGAACGCCTTCCAACAATCTTGAAATTTGCACTCGTTCGCATTTATCAGCAATTTTATGTTACGATGTTGTTTCGTCTAATTGAATAACGCCCTCTACATGTGCGCCGTTTGTTTAATTCGAATCAAGTTTATATCTTCTGCCGAAATGAGTGTAAATGAACACGTTTATGGTTTTAAATCGCCTGTAAAAATACAACGGTATAAATCTTGCACTGCAAAAATAAGAAAAGCTTGTAGTTCTGTTATAAAATTTTATTGAGCACTTAAGTTGTAATATTCAAATTAATTCATTAGCGAACTTATTGCTTTCCTGTCTATAATTAGCATAATCCATACAGCCCTCAGACCTTTACAAGTAATAAAGACGCATTAGCAGCTGTTAGGTGCGAAGGGTCAAGCGTTATGAATGTCACGTCTTCGCTTCCTTTGTGAATCAATTTGTAGGGGCCTGGGTCAACATGCCTGTCTACACCTGCTTACTACATTTCAAAGATTCAGCAATATATCTTACTTCAGATTATGATCAAACACGTCTCTACATTTCGTTTATGTATTCAAAATAATTCTACTGATCTTCAAGGGATTAAATCGTTCAATTTAATCTCTTGAAGACAGTAGAATTGCAAAAAGAATCATTTTGAAGTTGATGGACTATTTATTAAGGTTAGTTTAAGGCAATAATGCGTAACTGGGGATCCAGCAAGACCTTTCTGTAGCATGCGTTGTGAATTGTGCTATATGCGAAGGTCATTGAAAATGGTCCCTACCTATTGTGATTATGTGACGTGAAGAGAGCGAGATTTATATTGAGAAGTGATTAATTTCTGTGGAGACTGTTTTAAACGCAGGTGAGACCACGTGGATTAAATTTTACTAATATTATAAAGCTGAAAGTTTGTGATGGATGGATGTTTGTTACTCTATAACTTAAGAACGGCAGAATGGATGAAATTTGGTGCAGACATAGACATCAGTCTGGAATAATATATAGGCTACTTTTTATCCCGGGAAAATGTGCGGTTCCCGTGGGATACCTTTATTTTGTTTAATCGCCGTGTCAATCTCGCTACATGTTTATTGATTTACTTGTCAAACGCTGGTGAAACTGCGGGGATCATCTAGTTTCTTATAAAGCTTCAGAAACAAACGTTACTCGTGAGGGATCAAGCAAATATGAATCACGTCATCGGCTCCATTGTGAATCAATTCGCTGGGTCTTGGGTCAACGTGCCCATTTGCTCTTTATTCATGTCAATTTACAGCTTATATTTCTGGACATTTGATGTCATAATAGTCAAATATAAAGTGGTAATACAAAAAGGTTAAATGTTAGTGTAGTTAAAATAGCCAAGCAACGACTTCCTTTGTAAATCAATTCGCAGAGGTTTAGGTCAATGGTCTCACACTACACCTGTCTGTCTGGAAATGATGCTTTGATTCTATCTTTTATAATATTATTTATATCGTTTTATTTATATACATTATGTTTATCTTTATAGAAATAAATTTTGAATAGGCTTTAGGCTTTGAAACAAGCTGCTAAAAAAATATACGATGTCGAAAATCAAGAACCAGTGACATAAACCCTTGAAGTTGAAAAAGAAATATTCTTATGAGGAAATGAATAAAGAAAGACTAACAATAAGTTATTATCGTTGAACATATCTTTACTGTAAGTGTGAATAGCTTTAATGTTTCGTGAATTTAATATCAGCTTGGGTCCCTTAGAGGAACGCGCATTTGCGTCATGACTCCATTTCTGATTTCACTTGTAGGGTTGTTTTCGAGGAACATCTTTAATATGTACTATTCTTTATCTGATAGTAACATTCTATGCAATGCCTGTAATCTTTGCACATAATTGGCTAAATATCACACATATGATTACTTAACATACTTTCGAGGGAAAGCGGTTGCAACGCACAATTGCGGTACCAAAACAGCACAGCAGTTCTACTTAAAACTCACCGCACGTGCATAGTACCCGTAACTTTCATGGGTGTTTATTCGCTGTAAGGACAATTTAGCATTGTGCAATCATGGGATTGTCTAATTATACATATAATTTATATTTGATATAAGTTCACAAGCGACCCTGATTGGACCGCTTGTGTACTTGTGAAGTTAAGATACCTCCATCCATCTCAGTCCTCAGGGGTAGTAACGCATCTGTGATCAAACCCAGGTATGACAGTGATCATATCTGGGGTTGATTACAAATGTCCATGGGCGGCTGTGGCCACTTTACATCAGGTGGACTGCAAGCTCGTTTTGCTACTCACATGTTATAAAAAAAGGTAGTTCAGAAACATATAATTTAGATTATAATTATTTAGATGTACAATTGTAGAAAGCTAAAGTTATGTAGTAGTACAAGGGATACTCGCAACAGATCGTTGGTATTGCAGCTGGTTCAATAATAATGGTTTGCCACTCGCACTCAACTGATTAAAATATAACAAAGTAAGTCAAATATTTTGTGCATCGCGTCATCGCTTACTTTGTAAGGGGCTAGGGTCAACCCGTTAATCTTTGCACTTTTTATTCCTCTGACAGATGATTTTGGACCCCTTAAATGTAAAATGACCTTGAATGAACTGTATTCAGTCACACGAGTGTATACTCGTATAAATCTAGGTATCTAGATTTAATTTATTACGTGCTAATACAGTGTTTCAATAGGTCCAGTATTAATTGTGGTTGATAATATAACCGATGTCCATAGGCATACCCTGGAGTGACTTCTAACCATTATGTAAGCTGCAGGCTCTTAAAAACCTACTATTTACATAAAAATGCATTAAATACTTTTATTAAATTAACTTAATTAAATAAACATGTTATTTCGCTTTTTTTATTTGAAAACGAAATGAAAAAAAAAATATGCCAGGTATGTTATTTAATTGCTTTGTATTTGAAAAAAATATTAGTTCATTATAAATAAGGAAACGCAGTAATAAACAAAGACAAATGTTGACAGTTATCCATTAGGCTTGTGATTTTAATAGCGCACATTAAAATGTTAAGTGATTTGAAACGAACGCGGAAAATATTTATATCATTAAAAAGCTATAAACTGATATGACCTAACATTTATGCCAATTATATTGATAATGTTTGTAACATTATGTAACGGTTTTAAGAAATATAGCAGTTGCTGTTATAGATTTAAAAAATAATCCTGTCATATCTCTATCGAAACATTTACAAAGGTATTTCTGTGGTAAATAATACCTAAAAAACTTAGCTTAGCTTAGCGTTCCAACTTGGACTAAGTTGGAACGCTGAGCTAAGCAAGGGTAGCAACGCATCTGTGGTCGACCCCAGATAAAGTCGTGCTTATTTCTGGGGTTGATTACAAAAGTCCATGGTCATGGCAGTGACCACTTACCATCAGGTCGGCTGCATGCATTTTAGCTATAATTTATAAACACGAGTTTGAGTATCGTTTACAGATAAATAGGTACAACCAATACACTCCACTTCATGAAGTACCGCTTACCGCTGTCTGTCCCACACAGGGCTTAAATATTTAAAACTACGCAACGGATTTTGATGCAGTTATATTAATAGATAGAGTGATTCAAAAGGAAGGTTTATATGTAATTTAATTCGAGCGAAGCTGCGGGCAAAAGCTAGTAACAGTAGAAATGATTATATGAACTTTCATTTCTACTATATTATAGAATATTATAGAAGTTCGTCTCTCGAACAAGTGCAGTCAACATTATCCCTACAGTATAAAATATAACATATTACGAGTATAATAACCGTTTGTCAGTTCATCTGCGCTTTACAACTAGTAATAATACTGAAGTATTTTACGTTTAGAATGAAACTTGCCATTCTAGTTTGAGTGTTCCCGGAATTTTTGCTATTTTAAGCACGTCTATATGTTACGAGCTATGTAGGTATGAGAAAATTAAAACAGTTAACATAATGTTCTGGCGTGTACATTTAAACATAGTTAGAAATACCACATTTACTGCAATAAGTGGATGACTACTGTTCTACTTCGAGCGAGTAAGCGATAGAGAAGATGTTTACTTTTTAAGAGGGGGTAGAAAAAAAATTTAAACATTATGTATATCACTGTATGTATCTTTGAGGTGTTTGAAAGACGAAAACATTACAGTAATTTTAAACCCACATATTGGATGATATTGAAATTACAATTATACACGCAGGTTTCCGATGCCGATCTTTTCCTTTACCGTTTTAGCAAGTAACAATTAATCTTTAACGCACATAAATCAGAGTTGCGTGCCTCGGATTTGAACCTCGGACTCATTGATTGAGAGGCCAAGTTTCAACCATTAGGCTATCTATTACCGCAACTGCTAATAGGTAGGTAAATTATATCAATTTAACTTTTAAATAACAATAAAATTACAAGGTGATTTAATTCTCACACTCTTATTTGTTAAAATTATTTCTTAAAATACATAACTTGAACTATAAAAGTTATCTAAGATATTTTGCTCAAGTTATTCTAAACTCGTCGACGGTGGTACAAATCCGTAGCACAGTTTGAAATGCCACTAACAAACCATTAGGTACTGCAATAAGTGGATAATGTCCCGGGTCCAGTTTCCATGAAGCGGTACAGCGGCGTTTCCAGGTAGAAAAGATTCAAGTACCAACGCAATTACCTTTTCGAATAATGGCGGACCCAAATTTAACAATGTGGATTCATTCAACAATGAACTGGATTATCTTTTCTGTTAGTTTTTGATCACAGCGGTGATTTCAATGTGGTGGATTTGAGTTTTGGAGCTGTACAATGCTTTATTTCATACATTGTAGGATTGGGATTTTATATGTGGGTTATGATATAAAGTAGCCGAGGAATTCATTGTTGCCACAGTCGGCAGTTAAAGTGGGAGAATTCTTTCAGTTCGACATCGGAGCAATATCGATGAAGTTGCTTAATTCTGTCTTAAAGCATTACAATATCAGATAAACCCATACCTGTATATCACAGATGTTCATATTGTCCAAAGGCAACTATTACCACTCCAGTTTTATTATCTGGTAGCCATGTTTGTTTACTGCTTTGAGTACTTCTTTAGAAAGCCAGGAAACAAATTAATAGTTATCTACTAAAATTAATCGAATAAGCATGAATTTAATAATAAGCCCATCACTTATAGAATGGTCATATCTTTGACTTTAAAAATGAATTACCTGTATGTAGTACATAAGTAGTTAGAACGTATTTTTCATATAAATAATATATTATGCTTAATATTATTAAAATATGTTATGCTTATCATTATATCGTTATAGGTACTTACCATACTCCAATTTTGAACAATCAAACCAAAAGCATTTTACCACATAGCAGCACAACTTTACATATAGGTACTATTTTATATTTTCTATATATACTATTTTCTTATAATGAACAATTATTTCAATATACCCCAGCTTTACCGCGCGTCATTAGGCAGCATTCACAGTGTTACAATGTTCTTCATTTGGGTGTACACTTGTTCAGTCTAGATTTATAATCATTCAACTCTCTAAGCCAAACATAAATTGTATATTTATGTTTACATCTGTGGAAAAAAAATTTAAAATTAATCTATGTATATGTATGTACTTAGTTTCGCTAAATTCTCCAATCTAATACTATTTTATTTTTAGTATAATTCTGTGAAAAATATATACAGAAGATAGAATTATTTCATTTATTACAATATTAATATTTGCTATGTAGGTACCTATAACTACGAAGAATTTGGCCGAAATCGCATCATCCTATCTGTTTCGTTGAAAGCGAGCAATCAGCACCGCATAATGACTTTAACAATACCATAATTAAATCCCTTTTGAAGGTATAAATGCCGGATATCATTTATCATTAAGTTTGCCGTTTAGTAAAAATCAAAAAAAACCAGTAGAAGACTCCTTCAAGTTTCGTATGTCAATTCTATATAATACTACTATTCATCAGAAGTGAATACTTAATCAATAAAGCTTAGCAATAGAGGCTTATTTTATTTATTTTATTCATCAGAACAATACCTTATATAAATTATAAAATATTTACTCAGTGTGTAAAATTAAAAACAATTATACTAAAACTAAGCTAAGGAGAAACTAATTGGAACAAACAAAGTTGCGAATAGTGGCCCATTAGGCCACTAGACTAGTTAAAATAACAAGTGAGCGTGTGCCGTGGGCGAAGTGGCTCGTCATTAGGGGGCATTCACAGTGGACGACAATATTCTTCATTTGCGTGCGCCGGTCATTTAGTGTATTGTGACGTCTATATTCATCCTCAGCGCCGTTGCTAGTAGCTCAAATGTTCTGTATGTACTCGTGTAACCGTTATGGAAACTACGTATTACTACATATATGTAGTTTATTGTTTTATGAAATTGAAATCCTTTAGTTCTTTTTTATTTCAGTGATAATAATAGTAGCCATTAAATTTTAAAATCAGCTTATATATTATTAAGCTGAATAGAAACTAATTAGGAGTAAGTAAAATTACAAGTTGTGCTACAAGAAAGTGCAGTGGGCTCATTATTAAGGGGTATTCACAGTGGACCACAATATTCTTCATTTGCGCTGGTAATTTATATATTCAATAGTTCCATTTCTAGTAGCTTATAAGTAGTGCATGTGCGCCTCAATATAGCAACTATTTTTATACCTTGATTTTTTATTATTTCGATTTTTAAAAATATCTACGCTTTAGAATTTATGCGGTAAGATGATAGTGAATTTATGGAAATGGTAGGTAATGTATTTAAATAACAACTCCATTTAATAAAGTATTAGTGTAAGAATTTTAAGTGGACGGCATACTTTAAGAATGCGAGAATCGTACGTTACAGGTTCGTTCATAAACACTTTCACATTTTAATATAAAAAAGAAAATTCTAAATAACAGCTAAAAATATATGCGAGGGTTTTATCAAAAGTTCTATTCCGAATGTACCTACTGTTACTGTAACTGTTTACATTAGAACAAAACTAAATAAACGTTACTTTGTGGCACTTTGTAATAGAGTTAATTTAGTTTTGTTAGTACAAGCATGAAACAAGTTGTGTTTAATGTTTCAAAGAAAAAAATAAAAAATATATCAATCATTACCTACAATCAATCAATTATGCAATCAATCATTCAATGTTTTTTTGCTCGTTTATTAACCAGGTATCTATACAAATAAATAAAATTGAAGTATCTGTTTGTGATTTCAAAGTATCATTTTTTTACTCAATGCACATGAAAGTATGCACGATACTTATAATGAAAATGCTATTAAAAAAAATTGTCTGTCTGTTTGACTGAGCTAATCTTCTAAATGACTGGACCGGTTTTGACGGGACCTTAACTGGCAGATAGCTGAAGATCTAAGACGTAACATAGGCTACATTAATTTTGGAAAAAGCAATGTCGCGGGATCGCGCGATGTTATCTATGTTTAGATATGTATTCCTATTTACTTTTTTAACGCGGGTGAAACCGCGGGGATCAGCTAGTCATAACCTACAATCAATCAAGTATTCATTCAATTATTCAGTGATTTTTCCTCATTTATAAACTAGGTATCTTCAATGATTCTTAAAGTTCCGATTGCAAAGGCGTCAGTCTCCGAGAACATCTAGATTCACCTTTGTGCAACAATACCAAATTATCAAATGCAGAGGGGGTGGTGCAGCGGCGCTGGTCATTAGGGCACATTCACAGCGGACTGCCATTCGCAACTGCCATGATGCAGTGCCGCTGTCTTAATTGTCCGTTTGTTCAAATGTTACAGGTATTTAAGATGTTCCACTTTACTAAAGCTTAAGATTAAACGATGTTTAATTATGGTTAACTAATGTGTAATAAATATGTACCCAACTAAAATTATTTTATTTTTGTTTAAAAGAAATTACTTTTAAGGCAGTTTAGATACACTTTTCATGAATAGATCTGGACTTAGGTTTATATTGAATTTGTAATTAATTAGTCTTCTTTACTTAATCATAAGTCTCCAAAACTATTACAATTTTGGAAATGTACAGGATATGTCATTTCAATCCGCTTGAAACTTAGCAAGTTAAATGTATTAAAATAATTAAAACTGTGACAACAGACATCCTTGTACAACAATGCCGAATTATCAAGAGCAACGTGGGCGATGCAACTCGTCATTAAGGCTCATTCATAGTGCGCGACAATATTCTTCATTTACGAGCGATGCAGTGTGCGACGGCCTTAATTGTCCTCTTGTTCGGACATCTCTATAAAATAGAGGTACGAACTACGAAGGTCGGGTTTATGCAACATGTTAGACGCACGCATGGGTGTCGCGTAATTCTATTGGGGTCCTATTCCAGGTGTTGGATGGGAATTTCGGTATTGTGTGTTGGAGGACAGATTCTAGGCTTGACTTACGACATGCAACGTAAAGCAACTAAATTTTTTCGAAGTTCAAATGAGGAATATACGTCAAAATATCTACACTATATGTATAGTAAATTTTTTAGATAATGTTTGCGGAAGTGTGTAAGACGTAGCGATTGGAGCACAGTGAATCCTTTCAATTCAGATGTCCCTACAATACATACGTAGCAATGAAATAGAGATAGGTTAGTAATGTATTCCAGAAATTTTAGTATGGACGCGCTTGAATATGCTAGATATGTATTTATCATTTTCGGGATCATATTTCCTCAATCAATAAATCATATGAATGATTTCAGATTATTAAAATAATAGGAGCATCTATGACTTCTAGATATTTATTTTACATACCTATATGCTAAGCAGCACCAAGCCAAGTATTTGTTAACGAAATAATCCAACGGTCTATTGCCTGAGTAAATAAAGGTATTATGTCGTTAGTCAAATGACCTATTACGATAACTAGTGTATACTTCAAAGAACACGATCGTTATTTTCACACTTATTGCATGTTACACGACAGTAATAGCCTAGTGGTTGAAATTTGGCCAGTTATTGGGAGGGGATCCTCCCAAGGTTTGAATCTCAAGCATGCATTACTTATTTTTCAAAACTTTGTATGTATACGTATTTGAATACGCGTTTGAGTACGAGGCAATACATGTTTAAGGGTTTTAAAAAAAATAAGACTGTAAGACTGTAAAATCTTTTCAAAACTTATTTGAATACGTGTTTGAGTACGAGGCAATAGTCCAGCCCGGTAGACTACGGCCTAAACCCCTTTCAGTCTGACAAGGAACTGTGTCCAGCGTGGAACAATAATTGATTAACACGTCAAATTTTACGACTCAATACAAAATTTCTAGCTGTGAGTAATACATTGACAGGGAATTCTAGGTAAGCCACTCATTTCATGAATCAACTGGAAGTGATGAAGCAATATGCATAGAGCATGCAGATCAGCTGATACGTAGATATGTAGGTAAGACGCTACTGGGAACTCCACGTCAAGGGATAAAATAGGCAGGTACCTACTTCTAGAATTCGATCTGAAACATCCTTTTAAAAGCAACAAGACAGCAACATAAACCCTAAATAGTATGGTAAAGTTCTGTCCTGTTCGTACAGAGATTTCTATCAGTAACTGTATTATTGTAGTCGAGCTGTAGATATTTCTGCAAAATATTTGTCACTGAAAAACATTGTCACACAGTCTTATATAAATATCGGTTTGAATACAAATCGAATAAAAATACGGTTTTGATTAATAAATCAGAAATGATTTCCCTAATAAGGAATCAACTACATGAAATTAAAATGTATTAAAACATATAATTTTAATAATACTAGCATTCACCTGTCTCTAATCTGCTTCATGGTACCGTGTATATTGTGTGAACTCTACGTATGGGGACATAGAGTTGAAATGTAGAGTAGACAAACTTTATGTAAATGTGAAATAATTTGTCCCACCAACAGCATGTAGGCGATAAGTGATACGAAAATGATTTCAATAAATGCAGAAACATTTTTATTGACTTGTGTATTTCGCCCAACGGTCATATGAAAAGTTTGGATTCGGTTTCCTGGCAAATATTTATATCAAAATATTTAGGTTCAACAAAGACTTTATTATTGAATGGCACCACCATACCTCTACCCACCCATAGGCAATTATTTACTGAACTTAGATCGGGAATAATTAAAAAAATACAACCGAATTGAGAACCACCTCCTTTTTGAAGTCGGTTAAAAAAAATTAAAATATTAAAAAAACATATTTAAAACCGAAGTAGCAACAAAGATTATGTTAATATAATTGTTACTCGCTCACCACTGTCACTAAGACTAGTCCTCATCGGCTCGTAACGGTGCATCTGTTGTATTAAAAGCAGTATCTATGCACTGACTCACCGATTACCATATTGAATTCTCGACATAGACGTAACGTGATTAATAAGCCCCATTAACTTTAAACAAAGATTAATTTCCGAACGGATCTCGACCGAGCAGATCGCTCGATCGGACCCGTACTACGAAATATCACGAAGTCCATATTTTACGGGATGATAGCCAATCTTACAGTAATGGTTTAGACAATAAATAAGTAACATTCATTAACGTTTCTTACTTTATGATGGTATGTTGCTTTTTTACTGTCTAGGTGTTTTTTTTAACTATATCGTTTACCTTTTTTTTTTTTTTTGTTGACGAGGGGGAAACCTTCAAAAGGTACCCGACGCCGTGGGAGCGACGCCGGGTTATGTGGGA
>DWPV01001573.1:0-20167 GCA_018251915.1 Urbanus proteus proteus
TTCGTTCCTATTTAACATGTCGCAATGCCGTATTGCGGGGATACCGCGTCGTGCCTATCCCGCGGGATCCCGGGAAATGAATCAGTAACATTAAGCGACCGCGGGATAAATGTACCCAGTCACCAACTTACAAACACACAAACAAACATAATACTTGTTTTGTGCTGTTATTAGTATTTGTTCGTTCCTATTTAACATGTCGCAATGCCGTATTGCGGGGATACCGCGTCGTGCCTATCCCGCGGGATCCCGGGAAACGAATCAGTAACATTAAGCGACCGCGGGATAAATGTACCCAGTCACCAACTTTGAAGGTCGCCCCTGAAATCATAATTAAAGCAAACGGGCAAACTGTGTAACTCGACTAAATGTATTAACAGTTCCCAATAAACTCATGACAATTTACGGTTGATATTTGAAATATAAAATATAACTTTTTGAAATATTTTTTTTTCATTACAATATAAAAATATTAATAAAAGTATATCAATAAGTAGGTATTTGTTATCTGAATAGTTGTTTATTTAAAAACGCTTGCATAAAAGTGGAAAACCAAATTTTCAATAAAACCGTATTTAAAAAGCCTTTTAAATATTTCCTTTTTTATATTATCGGATAAAATTAAAATGAGATATTGCTTCCAGCATATTGAAATTATATCCTAGTAAAATTAATTTCTTGGTAAACCTATTAAACCTCCTTTATTGAAAATTCTTTCACTTTGTGAGTTTCCAAGAATCGTGTTTCCGTCGGTATTGTGGAAATAATTGGTAGATACTCGCTGGATTGTGATTAATTAATTTATTAAAAAACATATCCAATACACCTTACTAATTAAACACAGAGTAAGAGTATCTACTAACGAAACAAAAATATATTCACATTATAATATACATAATAATTGTTGTTAATTTATTCATGTACTTAACATTGGTTTTCTTTGCCTATCTAATATCGTGTTTTCAAGTTATAAATTCATTATATAGGCATTGTAGAATAATACGCAGGAGACAAAAGTTTACAAGTTTCTTCGTGTTGTTTTTGGAGCTTAAAAAGTTAAATGAATGAATATTTAACTTTTGCGTACATTTGGAGCTACTTGTGCCACTATAATGCTACTGGGTGCCTTCTGGTTTTTAATACACCGCCACCAACACCACCACCACACCTATTTCTGCCTTATAACAGCAGTGTTAAGCACTACTATGTTCTGGTCTGAAGGGTGTGGTAAGGGAGACATACTTATCCGAGGCGTTCCAACTCAGTCTTAATGGGTAGCAACGCATCTGTGGTTAATCTCAGATGGGACCTTGATCTTATCTGGGGTTGGTTACAGATGTCCGTGAGCCGCAGTGGCCACTTACATGGTGGAGTGCATGCTCGTTTGCTACTTTGGTCATATATGTATGTATAATAACACCGTTTTTTCTTAGTAGTAGTAGTTCTTTTTAATAGACCAAGTCCGTAAGATAGGCAGTAGCGTCTCCTGTAGTAAAAGTATCTGAATTCTGTCAACAACAACAACAGTACTTGAACGTCGTGGTGGATTATGGCCTAATCCAGAGCAATGGGATGACATGAGTTGGTCGCTAATCTCGTATATCGATAATATCGTAATATATAATCGATAATATCGTAATGATATGAACCATTCATTAAAAATGATTTGGTATTATTATTATAAACATATTCATATAATAACATATCATAGTCGTCGATTATTCAGAGATTATACGTTATTGATTACGTAACAAATAAGTTATTTTAATAAAATCATGCAAAATATTTGAGGTATAAAATTGGGAAGCGATATGAATGTTATAATAATGCTTACGAAGCCATCGTTATTTTAATTGGACGAATTACTTGTCGTTACACTTCAAAATATTGGAATTGTGAGTTTGACGCTTCTGTCGCTCGTAAAGTCATGTACAATTGATACTTTGCCTCTAATTGGTCGTTTGGGATATGTGAAGAAGTAAAAAACAAAGAATAGATAGGTTATTACTACGTAGAAATAACTAGAGAATATTAATAGTTCGTTGACCTTAAAATGTTTTCTCTAATAATTCCGATGATTAAAATTAGCTAACACTAAATTAATATAATTGCGGAAACGTACCGGCATAATCATAAAATTAAATTATGTAAATAGTAATTTACACAATTTTACTTTTACATCGTATTTTACATTCTAAAATGTTTAAATTAATTAGTATAGTTTAGATAGTAACATATCATTAAAGTGAATAACATTAACACTTACTCGTATAAAGGACTAGCGACACGCCCCGGCTGCAATGCTGATACCAAATACACTACAGAAAAACTCATGTTATTATACATATAAACCTTCCTCTTCAATCACTATATCTATTAAAAAAAACCGCATCAAAATCCCTGAGGTAATTTTGAAGATTTAAGCATACATAGGGACATAGAGACAGAGAAAGCGATTTTGTTTCATACTATGTAGTGATAAGCAAGAAAAGCTATAATATAATTGAATTACAAAACGAATGACAAAAACCGTTATTGCAACGCCACCTCGTGACGAGTGGGCGGTATTCAATGTTGGATTCAGGCTTAGGTCACGGTTGATGCTCACGCGCATCTTCTGGTGTGGCTAAACAAACAGCGATTATGTTAATACATATAGAAATTTTATAAGATGAAAGTTTTAGGATGGATAGATTAACACTTAATTAACACTTTTTACCCTATTTATAACTGTTATTTATGGCCTAATGGATGAGATTGATTGCGAGCCCAAGTTTCAATGGCCTCTCAATCGAAGGGTCGAAGGTTCAAATCCCAGGCGCAACTCTTATTCATGTGCGTACTAAATATTAATAAAATTATCACTTTCTGTAACTATGAATGAAAATATCGCGTGGAAATCTGCGCTCCTGAGGGTTCCTAAAAGAGTTATTAAAGGTATGTGGAGTCTACCAACTGGCAATTGGCCAGCGCGGTTGATTAAGGCCTAAATTCCTCTCACTATGAGAGAAAACCCGTGCCCAGCAGTGGGACATTAATGGATTGACGGCGACCCTCTAATGTCCAAACCCGTACCTGTAACTCCTTTTTACAAAAAACTACTTCAACATAGGATACCCTTTACCGTTATAAAAATGACCCCAAACAATTAATTGATATTTTTTACTATAAACATATCCAACCACAAATATTTTATTTACAACACGGTATATTTATGTTTGTGTTGCGTATTTTTTCAATACAAGCATAGCGTGATTTCCCTTGGACAGGGTATACATTTGAAGTATGTTAGGTACAACATAGATATGCACATAGCGGTATTGTCCTTATCATAAGTATTTTTATCTTTGTGTGATTTCATCGTAACAAAACTACAGGAAAAAGGTAAAGGAAGACGGAATAAGTACAGGATGAGTGCAAAGTATTATTTAAAGTTATTCCCCAAACTTGTAATATTTGACCAGTTTTCTTTCAGCTCGTACTAATAAAAAGTGGCCTTCAAATCCGCTCACTTCCTGGCCCCGTGATTCACCATTCCGTGGGCATTAAATAATTTAAATACTCCGCAGTCAGCTTCTCCATTATGTGCGTTGAGACATCCTTGTAACTATTTAATTAAAATTGTTCTTAGCAATCTGACGAGGCGGACTTGAGTTGCGTGAATGGTACATACGTTTTAATTGGATGTATTTTAAGAAAATGCGTTACCGTCTTTATCGACACCTCTCGTCCCATCACTATCGCAATGCCCATCACGAAATTATTTTTGTTTGAACAATTAGATAGATATGTTTGTAGTTTTTTATTCATTATCTTTTTGAACGTCATTAAACTATTACCGCTTCGCAAAGTGAAGGAGAAGCAAGGTAATAAATTTCATAACACTCATTGAAGCAATGAATGGCAATTAGTTACATGAATACAATATATAAACACAATAACATCCATAAGCATGTTCCTATAAAGTCAACGTTCAATTACAAGTTGTGAAGGAAAAAATAGTATTTAAGCGAATAGTGTGAATATATAAATAACTATCTGATCGCCGCGGTTTCACCCGCGTTTAAAAAGTAAAAAGGAATAAGTACATACTTAAACACAACTGAAATCCCGCCTTCTCGTGAGGGGGGCCGCATGCGCGTGGAGCGCACGCTAATATTTTTTTTTATAAAGTAGTCTATGTTATGCCTTAGTCATTTAGCTATCTTCCAGTGAAAGTCCCGTTAAAATCGGTCCAGCCGTTTAGAAGATAACCTCAGCGAAACAGACAGACAATTTTTTTATTTGCATTTTTGTTATAGGTATCGTGTATACTTTCATATGCGTTGAGTAAAAAAATGTTATTTTGAAATCACAAACATACACTTCAATTTTATTTATTTGTTTTCAAATGTGGCACGTAAAGCAGAGAATCCGTATTGATCATCCGGGACTATATGGTAAAAAGCAAATTAGGAGTATAATAGACGCATATTGATTGATTAATCAAAAATTGCAAGAAATATCCAAGAAGCCCTAACGTTACAAATTCTGTAACTCGTCGGTTATGTTTAATTCATGAAGCATATAACGACGGAATTGAAACTATTTAATTAATTCTTACCAATGTCGACCCGACGGGGAATGTAAAGATGGCCGATTTCGGAAACTTTAGTCGGCGTCCTAAAGGCCGAGTTAAGATTTTAATTAGTAACTGTAACACCTGACGGATTTGATGGCAGCGCTTTATCTTGAAATAATTTCGGCTAGGTTGTTAGAGAAGATAAAGATTAAAATTGTACGAACATTTCTTATTTGTAGTATTTTTGTGATGTAATCTTTAATACTTGTGAAATTTCTTTGTTTTCTGTTATATGGGTATAAGAGTTTGGTATTTTTTTATTCGCGTTCTCATACATTTTTTGATATATTGTGATATGGAAAACGTGATAGAAATTATTTTCGTAGCTATACCATCTTACTAATATTATAAAGCTGAAAGTTTGTGAGGATGGATGGATGGATGTTTGTTACTCTATAACTTGGGAACGGCTGAGTGGATCTAGATGAAATTTGATGCAGACATAGACAGTAGTCTGGAATAATATACAAGCTACTTCTTACCCTGAGAAAATGTGCGGTTACTGTGGGATACATTTATTTTGTTTTATCGCCGTGTCAATCTCGGGATATGTTTATTGATTTAATTTTCAAACGCTGGTGAAACCGCGGGGATCATCTAGTAATACATATTTCTACTACGATTATTTATAATAACAACGACAATGGTGATCCACTATCGCGAAAGGTGTAAATCGAATCTTCATAAAAATTTATCTATATATAAAAAATGGGCTTTTTCATTCCCATACATCCTTTTGCATTCGCTAAAATATGTAACAAAAGACATAAAGGATAGTCACTTACTCCCAGTTGAATGTTATTCCAAACGTTATTCAGAACCGTAAAGATTTCATCAAATTTATTGCCCATATCTCGGTACGCAGTTTAAGCGTATTGAATTGATAAGTGCCTTGGGTTATGTTTGAAATGGAAATTGTGCCCTGTTTTATGTTCTGTCTCTGTTTGTTACAGGTCCACGTGATATATCGACGATAGGAAATTCCGCTGTAACCGGTAAAGTTTAAGACCGTGATTTACTGAAGATTGGTGATCTAGGTATATTTTAACCAATTAAACCTGCCATAACTTTCTTGATAGAATAATAAAAGAGACATTTTTTGTGTTTTTCGTTGTAATGAATCAACAAATAATGAAAGGCCAAAACTCTTTTGATAATCACAGTAACCAACAGAACAAATCGTCACTTAGAACTCACTCCATTATTCGAACACAACTGCCGTTTTTAATCAGTAGAACCCTTTCGCGATCCCCACCTATAACTTTTCCCAATCAAAGCCCTTCGTTGGCGGGAACATTGTGAGAAGTCCACAATCGCGTTCGCGCCTGGCCGGTTGAAAAATGGCAACGACGGCCAAGAACGATAATGCGCCGCGTCGAACGATCCATCAGCCGGTCGCCGGAAACCCCCCCGTACAGCCGTACGTCTTGGAATAACTCCATTGTACCTCCGCCGGCCAAGGAAACTTCATTAAGGTTTTTAGGTCTTCGATATTGTTGACCCTTTTTCGGTTGTTCTCTTTCTATAGTTGCATACTATGAATACATATTTGTACAATGTTTTTAATATTAGCATTAATAAGAGAAATTCTTCAACAGTCGCTTTGTATAATTATTGTTTTTAAATGCTGTCAAAAATACACACTCAAATGAAGATAATTATTTTTCAAGTTTTTTTAAACAACTTTTTTTATAATTTTTTATATACATTTTCGTGAAATTCTCAGGTGAATATCAATGTAACATATGTCTCTATTTATATTTGAAAGGCTTAAGTTAACTATTCTAGTAAATACGGAACCCTCATAACATTGCTGTACAGATGACAATTAGTAAGAAAGTGCCCTTACTTAAAATAATCATCTTAATTGAGTCGTTACACGTTCAAGAAACTGCTACGTAGTAGTTACAAAGATTGCAGAAACCCTCTTAAGAGCAGGAAACGTCGCGAAGCACTTTAATCCTACAAGCACTCGTAGTGCCGCTATTGTATTACCTGTAATAGCTAGTAATCCTCTACTGGAAACACTAAGCTCCGCAATTACCCAGTTGCCAATTCAATTGTAAACATCCCGACCCCTAAACGTACATAACTCTCCAAAGGGAAAGATTGCATCGTCTTTTCAGATGATATCTCGAAATTCATATTTGAGGCACAGTTATGAATCTCGATGGATCGTAAAGAAAGATCGACCTTATTATACGATGATAAGGAATCGAAATTCAATAGCTCTCTAAAGGGACTGTACCGTCGCAATTACCTTCGCAGTCGCCGGGGGCGGGAATTTGACGAAAAATCACAAGCCATACCTACTGTATATACATATGTAACAGAGGCCGGGCTCGAGAATGTCATGGCTTCATTATCTGCCGTCCGGCGTTTTGTCCTGTTGTTCCACTTTTTAAACATGTATTCGTGTTAAGAGCTTTTATTGTTGCTAATAGAATGGAAAAGTAATTTTGTGGGCGAAATGGAGGTTTCCTCATTGGCCCCAATTTAAATGAATTTATCGTTTATATTCAGAGCCAGCGATAACTTACCTACCATTTTTTCCTTAAGAGCAAATTAAAATACAAGTTTCTTTTAGATTTTCGGAATGCCGTTGTTATTAAATATTCTATTTCTATTCTTCTACAGGTTTTGGCCGGAAGACATGAAACCACTCACCAGGAAATTGAATTATCAGAAATGAAACTACGAACAAGAAAGAAAATTGGCTACTTTTAGCACTTTTAGGCATTTTTATCAGCCTGCACTGAAACGCTCAAAGTACCAAAGTCATGTGAATTTAACTTACTGAGGTTCTCTTTAACTATCATATCGGAAGGGCATATCTTAGAGATATATTAAAATAACAAGAGAACATATCACTTCTTATATGATGCTAGTCACCGTATTGTGATTATAGATAGTGAAATCATTATTGCTCAAATTCTTTGTAAAATATTTCGTCTTATAGTTGCATTAGAGTAAGATTGGCCGTTGGGTGATAATAAAAATTCGACATCGTTCATGACTGTGAATGTAATGAATATCTGACTGCATTGAAAAATTTAACAATTGAATATCAAGATGAAATACTATAGTTTGTTTTTCCTGCGAAGGCGGGCATTAATATTAAAGGCTGTGCTCATTCTGACAGCCATATGGTTTATGATAGCTTTGCTTACAACAAGCGGTGGAACTCGAAATGCAATCGGAGCTCAACCGATCGAATACGAAGATGCGGAGGCGAAGCCATTGAAAATGGCAAAACCAACGTCTACAAAGCGAAAAAGTGAATCGTATGGAAATAATCTATCCGATGGTGAGTGTTTGTAACGCATTGTAGCATGAGCTTTTGTGGTGTAGGATACGTATTTCTTAGCTGTTATTGTTGTTTTAACATCCCCGCCCTCATCTCTGTACATAAGCATTTGTTCCTAAATAAAGCGTGACAGTGAAATTAAAATTGTAACTAAGCGATAATAATTTTTGTATCTACCCTTTATCTTATTTATCCGAATTGTTCGAACGAAAAACAATTTCTCTGAAGAAAACTCAATTATTTTCCAATTTATTCTCGAAGCTATTAAACGATCTTCATCAACAATAAACTCGGTAACCACTTTCGTCGAGTACACGCCGCTTTTCAATAGGCAAATGGATTCTTAATTAACAGAAATAATCTTTATAAATTTTATTTAGTGCGCTCACAGAGCTAATTTATCGCCTGTCAGGTTTTTTATGACCCCCTGTAAATCATGAGTCCATTAGGCTCTCCCTCACGCGTATTGTTTCCATTCCCTTAGAAACTTGTACCACTCCGATTGTCTTTGAGTCCACGCAATAGAAATGGTAATGAGGACAGACATTACAGTATCCTAGAATGAATTCCAAATGGAGTTTTCTCTGGAGGCTTATAACAATGTATCACTGTTACGCTCAGTTATTATTATATTGTATCATACCTACGTTACTCACATGATTTAATATAATACGTCTGCATGCGGGCTTTGAATTCAGTTGAGACTAGTGTTGTCAGGTGATTTTATTTGAAATTTATATAAAAGCATTGATTCGGTTTTAATCTCGCACCATTAGTAATTAAACAGTTTTTTCTTTTCTTCAAATATGAAAAAGAAAGATTCTATTTTCATACGTTTCTATTTATTCACTGACTCTTTTCTTACTTTGATATTCCTTCTTTATATACACTACGACTATTGCTTTCAGATTTTTATTATGTCATGTGATATTGATAGTCCTATTATATGATCTGAAATGTCCTCATTATATCTCATTACATACCATTTACATACTCTACTTCATAATTGTCTTATGCCATTGTACCATTTTGTGATGACCTAAATAATTATTAACCACAGTAACTTCATGGCATGATAATAATTTCAACAAAAGATCGGGCAACACTAGTCGATGCTTTATAATTTCCGTTGCGTTTAATATAATTTACTGACATTATGCATGATAACGTGCGTTTGTCCGTCACAGCGAGGACCAGAGTCAATTGGATCGGTCGGCTTGCGGGATATGAAGGTAATTTTGTGCTTCTATGTTACCTAGCTTAGTTTTTGCATACGTGTAAATAGTCAAGTACGATACGGTAAGGTGGTGGTAGACTATTTTAAGTATTTATGTGTCACTAATTGGTATATGAAAAAGCTCATGTTTCGAAATTATAATTAATGAATATTATTCAACTTTTCAATCACTTGTTAACTATATTCATTAATGTTTTTATTTGTACAAAAATATTGCAAAAAACATCAATTAGTATCGTATCGGATTAATTAAATACCAAGGGCCATGTTATTAACACATCCATCACTGTTCATATTATTGTAATCATTGTTGCGTCAATATTTTTTGCATAACAAATGATAAGAAACTAATTCCGCATACCGTAATTTCTGTGTTCATTTGAGTATGTTGTTACGTTATGACTTGTTGAATTGTATATTTGTAGCTTACTTAACATATTTTCCTTAAAACTTAACGTAGGGATTACCTTATGTAGGTGGTAAGTTATTGGACTTACTCGTAGAAACGACTTTCGAATCTTGATACATTTGTGTATGTGCAATATTATATGTCAGCGTTCCCAATTCACATAAACCACACTAATGGTTGATATCGAAACGAACCTCACATGATTTACGTAAATGAGAGAGGTTGGTAGGTGGACGAGGGAGTGAGATGGAACGAAATGAATGTCGCAAGCGATTTACGGCCAAGTAATAGCTGATGTTCCCACGAGTTAGAGGATGTTATTAATCGGTTTGCATTAATCCGCCATATCCCTACAGGGTTAGGTGTAATAGCCGCGCCGGGATCGGACAACGCACCCGGCGAACTGGGCAAACCGGTCGTTTTACCTAAGAACATAAGCGAAGACACGAAGCTCGCTGTATCGGAGGGATGGAAGAAAAACGCGTTCAATCAGTACGTCAGCGACTTGATATCCATCAGGCGGAAGCTGCCAGATCCGAGGGACGAATGGTAAGGAATGTGATGACATATTAGGATGTGTACGGGTTGCTTAAGAATTTTTTAAACCTTGAAGAAGTTTTTTCAATGTCCTGTGTCGACTGAGGTATTTGGCATATTTTTAAAGAATAAATATAACATAAAGTTCCTTAAATGTGATATTTAAATAATAAAAATATATGGAAAATAAAGAAAAAAATATAAGAAAAAGAAAAACATAATATTTAACCGTCGCTTCAAGTTAGCTTTTGTTTTGTTTATAGATCATATTTTCCTTACGACTTTCTTAGAATATCTAGTGTGGGAATGATTGAAAATTCAACATTCAATCATAGTTATTTCCAACGATTCTTCTATTCTCTCAAACAAATCACGAATTTTCTCGTAAGTGATGGTCACTTATATACCGGTTGAACCAGATCGATCGGGCGGAAACGCCCCGAAGCGCGGGATGAATAGTAAGGGATTAGAATGAAGACGCTACGTGTAGTGGGTGTCAGGTGGTACGTTTACTTACTACCTGCCACTGGAAAAATGTTGGAAATCCTTTATAAAACTATTTGTAGATACACGATAGCTTTAGAGACGACTGAAGTTGCAATAGTCCGTACAAAATGTTTGCGACGTTTGTTACTGCCACTTGTCGCTGAAATCACGGTTGATATTTTATTTTATAAAACGTTTATCGTCGGACGTGGGTGATCAAAAATACGATATTGTGTTTAAAGATAATGTTAAAGCCTGTATTAGGGATTCTAATTTAAATTTATAATCCGGAAATACACAATCTGAATATTTACCTTAAATACTCAACCGATTTCAAGTAAAGCGGTGTAAAAAGGATAGTTTTGGGGTTGGTGATGCTACGATTGGATTTATACTTAATGAATTATGATAATTTACAGGTGCAAGCAACCAGGACGATACTTGAAAGAGCTACCACAGACATCAGTGGTGATATGTTTCCACAACGAGGCGTGGTCGGTGCTGCTCAGGACGGTTCACTCCGTCATTGACAGGTCACCGCCGCATTTGATCAAGGAGATCATTTTGGTCGACGACTTTTCTGATATGCGTGAGTTTGTTATTAATAATGTAATGTCAGTATTTTTGAAAGAATATTTTGTTACATTTTGGATTTAAATTTGTATACAGTAACCACTTTACCGCCATAGATGATACCAGACCGAGGAATTATTTATATATCTACGCGTCAAGGAATTAGATCTATAAATTAACCGATTGCCAATTATGTAACAATCAAGAGAAAGTAAATCATTTGTTTCAGTTGATTTACTTTCTACTACTACATTCAAATTGAAATTTTCGTTTTGTTACAGAAAACTTGTTTAATGATAATGTGAACAATATCATCATAAAACAAATTCGCTGTAGTATTCTTCCGATTTACCCTACAATTGTGTAATCGATTCTGTAAAATCCACAATTCAGTCAATATTCCTATTGTAAGAGATTTGCCTATAGTATATATTCTTCTAAACTAAACTCCCATTTGTCTTTTCAGCGCATCTCATGCAGCAGTTGGACGATTACATGTCCTCGCTGCCCAAAGTGAGAATAGTGCGGGCAACTAGACGCGAGGGTCTCATCAGGGCACGTCTATTGGGCGCCCGATACGTGACCGCACCCGTCCTCACTTACCTCGACAGCCATTGTGAATGTACTGAAGGTGGGTGCTGAAACTTTGTTCGTTAGGCGAAGACATTCTGAGTGTCTTTGTGTGACCAGAATTCTTAAATTATTAAAAGGAAATTTTATACCTTTTAAGTATGGAGTCTAAAGTTTATATTAAAATATATAATAATGTGTATCTGTACAACACAATAGATGTTATTTTAAAAAGGTCTCTAATTCTTTTTGTATTTTCTCATAACCAATTTAATATAAAACACTAATGTGAAAAGTATTAAGTTGGTGCCTAATTATGTATACTTATTATATGTCTATGTATATCTTATGTGTACCTATTATGTAGTATGTATGACGTCATGATAAGCATTAGGTATGACGTCATTAGATATAACGAGGTGCAATATAATTATTTATTATCATTTGATTAAATGTCAATAATTTAATTGGTACACGTTATTATTATCTATGAGCCGATGTTTGTATTGCAATCATGTCTTTGCTTCTGGGAATACTAAATTTAGCCACCACACCGCTTGTTTATGTATCGGCTATATTTGGCTTTACTGTTTCAGGTTGGCTGGAGCCACTGTTAGATAGAATCGCTAGAAATAAAACTACAGTTGTGTGCCCGGTTATTGATGTTCTTGATGATAACACTCTAGAATATCACTATAGAGATTCATCGTCAGTAAATGTTGGAGGTTTCGATTGGAATCTTCAGTTCAATTGGCATCCCGTCCCAGCTAAGGAAAGAGCGAGACATCAACACACGGCAGAACCAGTATGGTCTCCTACAATGGCTGGTGGTCTTTTCGCAATCGATAAAGAGTTCTTTGAAAGACTGGGTACTTATGACAGCGGTTTCGATATTTGGGGAGGAGAAAATCTCGAACTGTCGTTCAAGACTTGGATGTGTGGTGGAACACTGGAAATAGTACCATGCTCTCACGTTGGTCATATATTCAGGAAGCGATCGCCTTACAAATGGAGAACTGGTGTCAACGTATTAAAGAAGAATTCAGTTAGATTGGCTGAGGTAAAGTGTAACTTCAATTGTATAGAAATTTCCAAAATATACTTCATTATAATTTCTCAAGTTCTATCGTAGTCGTCTACTTGCACAGTTATTTAATTTTGAATTTGTTTGAACTAACTCGAAGTTTAATTAATTTAATAATTGTTCAAGGTGTGGCTGGATGACTACGCGAAATATTATTACCAACGAGTAGGTAATGACAAGGGTGACTACGGAGATATTTCAGGTCGAAAGGCATTGCGTGAAAAGCTTGGATGCAAATCGTTCGAGTGGTATTTGAAGAACATATATCCAGAACTTTTCATTCCTGGAGAATCTGTTGCTCATGGCGAGGTATGCTTAATTTCACTCATTTATTATTTAAGTTTGAGTAATATTGATATTTTTATTAAAATAGATTCCAAAACAAATGCTTTGGATGAGATGTATGAAATTCAACAGCGTTTAAATGATGAAACATAGAACCAAAGGATACCTACTTATGTTGTTTTTATACTTTGTGTTTTGGAGAGGTTTTCATGTACTGAGTGCAAATGTTTAATGTCCATGTTTTTCAAAATTATTACTTATACAGATACGAAATGTGGCCTTCCAAAAGACATGTTTGGATTCACCGACGCGCAAGTCCGACCATCATAAGCCAGTCGGACTATACCCGTGTCATCGGCAGGGAGGAAATCAGGTCTTCTGTCGTTATAATTACGACCTAAAGCGGCAGTACCACGTTGTCACAGTTTTACTCTAAATTTACCTCCATTAGCGATTTTGACTTTGCACTCTCTGATTTCCCAGCACTCTGATTGCGATGCAGCACGCATGTTTTGAAAATCACTTATGTTTTTGTTTCGTTCCTTTTTTATTTGTTTGTAATGTCACTGCTATTAGGTACACAATCAAGCGTTTAACCATCTGTACTGTCTCGACGGTGTGGTCGTAGAGGAAAGTCAAGAGGAGCCAGTGATGATTCATAAATGTCACGGAGGTGGTGGTAATCAGGTAGCACCAATAAGAACTTATTGTGAAAATGGTTCTTTCCGTTGGGGGTACTGAAGTATTTTTCCACCTTCCAGACTTTCTAACTTATTCTCGTATTAGGAATAAGTGTGTTGCGAGCAAATATGTTTTGATATCATTGTCATTGTTATGTCATCATGATATCATCACTTGAGACAGTTTCTTTTTCAATTTAACATCTATCGAATAACGATAGCTATGTATGAAGTAAATTAAAATAAACTGTCTCAAGAGTTGATAATAGTATAGCACGCTTGCTTTTGGCACGCCTTTTTAACTTATGGATGGCATCAGATCGCGAACCCGTCTTCGGAAATGTGCATCGACTCGGCAGCCGGACCCGAGGACATGAAGAAGCCAGTCAACGTGTGGCCTTGTCACGGGGAGTACGGGAATCAGGTTTGTCGAAGGACGCCACCATTGATATTAGCTTTGGCTTACGCTTTCCACGTAGTTGGTTGTTGGTGCTCATCATCATCACGGTAAGTCGGGATATTTAAAAATAGTTTCCGTAACGAAACACCTCCCTCGCTTCAAATCAAAATAACTCTTGGTAAGTGTACACGATGTTACGATGTAAATTGCCTTCTACTAATCAACAAAGCTTTTGCGTGTTGGCAAGCTCATTCATTATTCCACACGCATACGTTTTGTATGTTTTTCCCTTTTTTTCATTTGTATGCTATACTAATGCGAGCGTTAGAATAACTTTTAACGAAATAACTTCCATCAAGTAATTTATACCCGCGTTTTAACAATTCATACATTGTCACGTTCATAACTGTATCGGAAATCTAGGACGATTGTTTTTATTGTCATTATATGAACACAATGTTCAACAAAACCCTTTCAACTTTGGTACTGCCGCTAGGTTTTTATTAGTATGTAAGTTTTTATTTATATTAACATTATAATATATACGATTTTTCTCATATTTATGCTTTACTTTTTCAATATATAAATATTTTTAAGGTAATGTTTTCAATATAATGTACATGTAATATAATATTTTTAATTTGTAGATTTGTCTCTTGCGTGCTTATTTTAACGGTGGGGTTATTAATATTTCTTTGTACATAATATTTACATCCATTTGCCATATTTTATCAGTACTTGCATAACATATTATTTCAAAGAACTTACTGCGAATGAACTCATGTGAGCTTTGATTTAACTACCGTTATGATGTATTCTCATTCAAATCGCCTATATATTATCAGCCAGCTTACGGAGTTGAGCGTTTACTTTCAATTGTAATATCTTTTCTTTTTTACTATTAGCTTTATCAAAGTGTATATTTTTCGAGGATGGATCATTAATGTTTTCTTTAACATTCACAGTATTGGATGTATTCTAAGAATGGTGAAATACGTCGCGATGAGACTTGCCTCGACTACTCGGGTCACGATGTCGTGTTGTACCCTTGTCACGGTGCCAAGGGCAACCAGCTGTGGCTATATGACCCCAATGTGAGTAATTGGTCAATTTATATATATGGTGTAATTATGACAACACATATTGTTGGATACTGTTACTGTTGTAATGCATAACGCTATCCATAGTATGTCATGATTGCTCGTGGTCTGAGAAAACAATTTCTTAGACCACGACTAAATTACCATAAAAAATGTTGGATTCTATTGCATGTCAGTTAAATTGTATAATTATAAATGTATTTTTTTATTTTTCATCTAGTCCTGTTATTTGTAAAACTTTTATAAAAAGTCTACTCATTTAATATATTTCTTAAAATAATAAATCGGAGGTTTCCTCTTTTTAAATTGTTATTTTGAATTAATGTTTATTCACTCTTCATAAACTCATAAGAAATAAAATCAACCATAAAATTATGGGATTCCTAGTTTTATATATCCAGTTGTCTTCTTAAATCATATCTTCATGAAATCTCTTCACAGACAAAGTTATTGAAGCATGGCTCAAGCGAGAAGTGCATGGCAATATCCAGGAACAAGGACAAGATAGTGATGGAGACTTGCAGCGATTCAGAGACGAGGCAAATGTGGAACATGGAGAACTTCAACGCTGAGAGACTAAGTCCTGAATTAACGGCCGAGTAGCCAGAGGCCTACGACGAAGTGTTGTTCATATAGACAAAAACTTCTAGAACGTTCCATACGTTTAAAGACTGCGTGGACAGTTGAAAAATTAGTGTTGATACTTCACTTGTTGTTGAACGCATCCTGTGCTTCATAGTTTATGTGATTAATGACGTCGTTTCAGATGCTGTCGAAGTTGATAACGACTAGGTTGTTAGTAGATGCCATTTTGAAAATACTATTCCTTTTGTGGTTCCATATTTTTAAAATGATCGTGTAAATTTATTGTATTTGTAAGTGATTTTGTAAATTTTACGAAAGACGTTCGGAGTAAGGCCTAATTTTTTCAAATTGACTCGGTACATTTACGTTCGGTTATCATGTTACTGATACTTATACTGATACTGATACTTATTACGATTGGATTGGAATCAAATAGGCCTACATAATCAAGATACGCTTTCGTATCATGATACGTTAATTTCACTCGGTGGCAATCCAATCTCGTGTAATCGTATTTGATGTTCACTGTGCAAAGTATTTGACCTCGACAAGCTTTCGTTGACTTTTTACTTTTATTTTAGTCATCTTCTAGGTAACTTTATCATTCAATTTACTTGTTTCTTTTAACTGTTGACTGTTATTATAAATTTGATTTCATGGTCTCAACTTTAAGTCTATATTGTATATAACTTTCCTAAGTAATAGTATTCCTCTTGAAGTATTAAATGTAGATTTTAGTACACAATTTTCAATCTGTACATATCTTAAATACATATTATACTATACTTACTAATCTTCGGGTTAACTGAAATTTTGACTATCTGATTGTATTCGTATTCATCAAATTTTGACCGATTTGCTTCTATGCAAATCAGTATTGTGATTTTCCTTATATCACTAAAGTAATTTATGTAATAGATCATAAATCTAGATAAATATTTATGTAATAATTATTATAGGTAGGTAGGTGTTAGATTTTGAAATAAAATTACTTCAGTTACTATTCGGAAAGTAAGTGAATATTTTTGTATATTTCAATGGAGTAGAGCGAATTTATTTTAGTTTGGTTTCTTATATTTTTTGGGAATTTTAGATATATTATGGTCTGTCATGTGACTGAATATTTTTTAGAATTGTGCATATTAAAATTGTTCTATTATTAAGTAGGTAATTATAAGTCACATAATTTACAAATACATGTACGTCTGTTCTTTTGTATATTCCATAAGCATTTAAAAAAAATTAAATTCCAAATGTTGTGTATTATAAGTCTGTTTAAATATATTTAGAAAGCGTTCATCTTTTCACGTTTTCTGTTTCGTAATTTTGAATATTTCTTCACATATACATTAATTTTCATGTTACTTTAATATTAAAATTACTTTTCTTCAAAAAATAACCCGCTTATCAAAAATATACATATACTTACTCTCACGAATCTCACTTTTTTATCAATGTATTTCCATTTTTTTCGTACATATCAAGACTAATAACATTCCTATTTGTGATTGTATAAAAAGTAATCATTATAATTATTGTAAATATATGCGAGATTTCTTTATTTCTGTAAAATAAATAATTACTCAATATATCGTTGTCTATCTAATTAAATAAATATCGATGATATTTCAAATTAAATATGTTGTAATTATATTAAGATTACACAAATAGAACTGCCATTAAAGTTACATAAGATATGAATTATACGCCAAACTTACATAAATATGTACAAAAAATGTTTATATTCAAACAATTTAATCTTATGTCAAATTCAATTATTATTCTTCATTAAAAAAATGTTATTATTATTTTTGGTTATATATTGTACCTCTATATATAAATGTGACAATTTGTTATACGATATTGACTATTATTTGCTTTATTTTAGTATTGTACTTTTTAATTTTATGATTATTAAATAAATCTATGTACCTTGTATAGAAAGTATTATACATAAAAACATTTCGTACGACGCAAATGATATTAAATGTTTGTGTAAATATTTTTTCAAATGGGGCTTTTATTAGATATATATTATTGTTTCTTTCTGTAAATAATAGGTTTCGCGAAGTTTAAAATTCCTGAAGTAGTCAATGTTAGACGTTTAAATTTATGTTGAATATATCAAGAGAAAATAAATGTCCAAAAAACAATTTTAATCAATATAAAATAGAGTGCTAAAAAGTTTAACTAAAATGTTTTCTTTTTTTTCTAATTTTCGGTTCTGCGCGAACTTAGTATCCAAATAAAAAAAAAATACTGCGCGACATTTATTTTATCTTGACGTTAAATAACTAATATTTTAATGAAAATTGTATAGAAAATAAACGTTAGTTAATTAAAGTCGTTTCGAGAAGGAAGTTATACATGTGCCTTATATCTTTACGTAATTATCGTATTTGAATGTTGAAATTTCTGTATATATGTGCGGTGTCTCTAAATGTAATATACTTAGCGTGATAGAATAACGCTTAGACGGCGATAAATAGTATTTGTAAAATAAAGCATATGTTGGATTTGTATACTGTGGTTTTATTTTTATCGATGTATGGAGTTTTTTGTACTGTGGCATCAATGGTACTTGTCCTATGAGATGTTGAGGGTTACCTTTATTAGATCAAGTTTAAAGATCAATTATAGTGTCTATCACTATCTATCACTATCTATATCCATTAGTGTATTACTGAATTCTTGATAGGGAGAGAGGAAAACAGTCTAGTGAATTACGTACCATGAATTGTTTAAATACGATAGAACCAACAAAAAAGTATGAAAATTAGGTACATAACATTTTACTTACAATTAATTGAACAGGTAATTTTTAAAGAGAATTTTAACAAAAAAGATAACAGATTTTTTTATAAAATCATCTAGCTGAATGATGATAAGTGGTCACTGCCGTTCTTGTAAGCAACCTAGACAAGCTAAAAGTTCCACATGAGGTTGGCCACATAATATGTATGTGTAGTTCATGGCCCCACGGGTAGTTACACGTTGGGGCCTTGTGGAGCCTGGAGCTCCCACTCTATCCGCCCTCAACCCCGGACCCCCCTTGTAGTCGCCTCTTACGACAGGCAGGGGATACTGTAGCCCTATTTTGGTCCCGGTACTCCAGGGACAACATGCTTTAATACCTACGTCCTCTCAATACGAATTAATGAGTTAACATTATACCAGAAGCATACAATCCTAAATACTATATTCTTACTGGTCCAAATGCGAATATACATTCACATTAGCACGAACGAAGCCGCGCGTAAAAACTAGTATACCATACCATCAATAGTAGTAACAGTACTTAACCTATTTCAATTTAATAAAATTTAAATATCGTATTCCCATTCAATTATAGCCGAGCTTACGTACAGAAAACTGATGCTTTTAACTAATGAATGTACCAACGTAATGTTTTTCCCTTCGTAATGGTGCGCTGAAAAGTAAAATGGGTAGTCAATTTTCGTTTATGATTCAACTTAATGGGTGCGTGACGTTATACAAAATAATGCACCCTCTTTTCAGTAATGAAAGAACTGAATTCAATTTGTTAGTAAATTGTTTGGAATGTGTTGCTAAGGATTAACGGAAGTTATAGGTGTAGGTATTATTAGATTTTTATAATCTCCTTCTGTCCTAAATTAATTGAATATACATAGGTATATTAGGTATAACATTTTTTGATAAGATCTAAGAAGTAAATAAGCATACCTACACTGGACCTACAGTCCTAAAGTGGTCCTGTTACACATATAAATCTGCAACCAATTATAAAATAGAGGTTCTATCCTGAAGCCTATCTGATCAGTTGCCTCTCTGGACTAAATGGTCTCTACATCTAACTCGATAACTCACAGATAACTCGCTTTATTAATTTTCAATAAATCTTCAGTTAACATTATAAACATTGGCTTCTCTGCATTACGCATCTATTTCTACATACACAGGATGTATTAAGTCGTAGTAGCCATAGACGCATGCACCCAGATTATGGAATATTTTATCGTCAAAATGTCTGCCAAGCCCGGGAATTGTACTTGACACTTAGCGAATTGGATATCTAATTAGACCTACTATGTCCGTGCTCCTTACTGTTGTGATCGCTTCATTATGTAGGCACTTACCATAATATTATTGTCTCAAGAGTCTTTATTAACCAATTACACGCTTGACCTAATACGATTACCACACGCTACACACGTCTAGGCGCCTACATAACGCATATTTATTTATTTATTTATTTAAACTTTATTATACCTTAAAATTTGGTACAAAAGGCGGACTTAATGCTAGAAGCAT
>DWPV01001574.1:0-20164 GCA_018251915.1 Urbanus proteus proteus
GCACTTCTGTCTAGTGTCTTTAAAAGATGTACTGCGGATTTCAGGACTATTTTTGTAGTGTTTCTATTTTTTGTATGTACTAACATTTGTATGTATGTACAACACACATGTTCATAGGATAAGTTCAAACTGTACTAACAATAAATATGGACATAGTCTGAAATAAAAACTATTATTATTATTATTTGTAATAATATAGAAGTTCTAAGCATGCAATCCATTCAAAGGCAATTGGCCACTGCTGCCTATGAACAGAAGTCCCTATTATGCCTATGCTTATGTACAGACAACCTTATTTATACGACTAATTTTATAAGATATAATTAGTCTCAGATAAGGTCGTTCGCAGACGCGTTTCTTACGATCGACATTCGATAAGTCGAAAGGTATCTGATATATATGTCTCCATTTCTACGTATAACTACAAAATAGCAGAGCTTAACAATAATGCAATAAGGTACTACCACCATAGTTAGATATTGTTGAAAATAACTTCATAGCATGTAGTTGCTACGAAGATATATTTTTCGTAACATACGATAGGTATGTATACTAATTAGCTACATACCCAAACGTAAGGTAACTAACAAATTATAGGATATATTATGTTAAAATGTATAACGTTTAATTTTTGTGAATACGAAAAATTAATGCAACATTAATTTGTTAAAATCTTTAACAAATATAACGCCCACGAAATATATTACCAATAGCGGGTTATGACGGCTTATTAAACCAATTAAGAGGAATGATCAACAACATTTCCATTTGATTATGTATATTCTATTAAATGAGCAGCTAATTACAATTCACAACACAATTATAAAATGATTTTGAAGTGAAACAGTGCGAATGGGCGAAAATTGTACGATATAATTAAACGATGCGTTAAATAGCGTTCATTATCCACTGACGGGATTTTTCGTTCCATCAGCGACGGATACTGTGATTATTTCGATGCGACAGCAGGCATTGTTCTCACTGCTACTTTTTAAAAATATGGAAGAAGTAAATGAGCAGTCTTCCTTATGGCAAGTGGTCATAACCGAGAATAGAAATCTGAAATCAACTTTAGATAATATCGAAGACTTCCTGAGGTTGGCTACAAATTAGTTTCTACCCCCTTAGATGGAATTAGAATGGAAGTAAGTCTTCCTTAGCACAATATTAAAATCGATGACCCGCGTGGCGGAGTGGTTACCATACCCGTCTGACGCGCTGTGGGTTCCGGGTTCGATTCCCGGCTAGACAGATTTTTGAATGATGAATTTAGATTTTTGTTCTGGGTCTGGGTGTTTGTGCATTCGTCTTTGTGTGTCCATGGCGTACACGACACAGAAGAAAATCCTACTGTAGGGCTATGAGTATAGAAAGCGACTTTTTTAAAGCGTATTATTATGAATAATTTATACACATCACCACTTATACAGTAAGTCTCTTCGAAATAGGAAGGAAGAACAGTCTCTGCGCATCTGCAAAATAAACAGCACACTTGAAGTTAATCCTATCTGTAACATATTTTAATATAATATGCTCAGTGACCATTATAAATGTCCCCTTAGTCTATAATTAACGTGTCGAGAGCATCCCGAGTGCCGGATAAACGATGACGTCACAATAGGGCACAGTTTAATCACAAGTGAGTAAATCCTTGTCGCTCAATCGGGATGTATCGGGAATCGGTTCTGCAATTGTGATTAAGTACTCATTATCTTGATAAAGTAACACGATTACTTGAGAGCTAGAGCATTAAAAGACGATTTTTACGCTCAAAGCCCCAAAGGATTTTCTCCTGAGTCGCGGGTGCTATTGACACAGAAGCAAATACACAAACACCCTGACCCAGAGCAGAAATCTAAATTCATTATTCAGATATCTGTCTGGCCGGAATTCGAACCCGGGACCCACTGCGTGTCAGACCGGTATGGTAACCGCTCAGCCACGCGTGTCATTGTATACGTTTAGTGATTGGATTTTGCTGGCACCGCCGCGTATTGCTGATAAATAATAAAATAATTTTATGTTATTCCTATAAATTATACCCATTGTAAAATAGGTACCTATTAAAGAGTAGTTGTACATAAATGTTTTCAATACAAATGTAGCAGATCAGATTATTTTTTGGACAATTACAAACGACGCCGTCGCGGAAATGGGTCAAATAAAATAAAATAAATTTGTGTTGTTTTAAATTCATAATAAATACGAAGTTAATGAAAAAGATTTTAATGAAAACACTTATGCGGTAATTACATCGTCCGTATTATTATGTAACATGTTCAGAATATGAAATTAATTGTTCGGCCTTCGTGTGGCCGTTGAATATTTAATGGGCAAATTGCTCGCTCATTAAAAATACGCTCTTTTTCATAATGTTCCTAGTTACGGATTTTTATGTTTTGTCCGCGTCCATGTAATAAAAAGATTTGGATTTATTATTAATGAAAACAGTATTGAAGCTTATTATTAAGTATTGTAGCTTATTGTTCTATGTCTTAAATTAAAAAAAAAAATAAGTTAAATGCTTAACATCATAAATCGACTTAAAAATAAGTATAAACTATTTATTTATCGCCTATTTTGTTTGTGGTTTATCAGTACCAACTACTATCAGTGTTAGAAATTTCCTATACTTTTAATTTTTTTTCTAAATAATAAGTTTCTGACAATAAGTCTAAACTATTTTATCAGTGGCAATCCGTCGTACAGTGAATAGCCGGCATTTGAACGTGAATCCAAGCGTGGATTCGTCGATTCATCGGCACATTCTGCGGAATATTTTGTTTCAATGACCGCCGGCTTTGAGCCACAAAGCGCTGTGCACTCGCCCGGGACAACCACTACTGATACCTAGCCGCTACCGTTCTACCACGGTGTTTACTGACTAGTAAGTAATCCAGCTAGACTTACCTACCAGTTAGTAAAACTACAAGCCTGGCTCAAAAAGATATAGACGTAAGTTGGTAACTGCCTTATACCAGATCCGGAATAAAAATCAAAACTCAATATTTTATAAGAAGTTGGTGATCAAACACATCATGGCAAACTAATCAGGGTTCGCTATGGCATGACATTACTGTTACTAAAAACGAAATCTGATCTTTAATATGAAGTCATGATAGACAAGCGGTGAAAACCACAGAAACAAATTGCATTCAGAGCAATAAAAGAAATACAAAACATTTGGCAAAAATATAATTATAGTTCTTAAGCTTTCAAAACTTTCTTTACTTATACATACATATAAAGTGTATCTATTCTGTTCTAAAAGTCCCTAACAAACGAGGTTACACTAAAACTTGTTTCTCTTATTTAATCTATCTAATCTAATTGAGGTACGTGACTTTAGGACCACTTTTCGCGAAGGCGACGTACCTACTGAATAGATCGAGTAGTGTACAACACTAGTACCTACTATACATTCGATTTGCTATGTGTACAAATAGACATTAATAAATTATCTATAAACAAATTATCTACAAATTAATAAAATATTTAGAAATTAAGAAATTATCTTAACAGATCTCAAAAACTGCTTTAAGTCTACTAATTTATTTCAATTTCTTCGCTGCTTTCTTTTTATTTTATTTAATTTCTATGGACTAAGTAAATAAAATATATATTTTTGTGCAAAATATATGGAAAAGATACGTTTTTCGGATATACGAGTAAAGTGTACTCCATAGAAATACAATAAAATTGTTACCGTCAGAATATTTCCACAGAGAATCGTAATTAAATATTGATATGAAATATTTTACAAGTGTTCCATGTTGGAATAAAATGAACTAAAACATTCACATTCAAAATATATCCGGATATGGCTTCGGTACTCTAAAATTATTTGTATTGCATCGAGTAAAATCAATCACAAAATACAATGAATTTTGCAGCAAATATTTTGTTCCGCTTCCCTTTACTATTAAATGTTTAGGTACCTACAATACCTACGTGAATTTTTACAAAAAAAATACAGAATGAACGAATGAATGACTAAATTAATGGAATGAAAATGACCATTCTGATGAACTTAAACAACTCATTACTCTCTCTGGGATTTTTATTTATTGATCTCATGGAAAAAAACACATTTCAATATGTTTCTAACAACAAGAAATCGTTAAATCGTAATCGCGGTTGTAGTGGCCATAGAAATAATTGCAATCGGGTCAAAATATGTGAGGATAATTATAGTAAGGATAATATAAAAGTAATGAATCAATTTTATGTATGAGGCTTCTACGCAGTGGTAGCGATGTATTTAAGCAACTGGGGTATCAGCCAGATAAGTGGGAAAAAAATAAGAAAGCTAACAACTCAATCTCGACAAATTACCACATCTATTTCTACTGTCAAGGCAAGTGGAACCACACTATTACTATTACCACGCTATTACTATCACTGCTTCTCAATTTAAAATCATATTATAACGTGGCTACACTACACCGAAGTAATTTTCATTATTGTCTTATTTTCTGCAAAATGAATGTGATGTTCATGAATGAATTTCCAAGGTACAATGCTGTATTCTGCGACACTACGGTTTTAATTATTTTTCCGAAGAAAAACGATGCAAGTGCCACGACCCAGATGCTGGCAGTCCGTTCTCATTAAATTATAAATTGTATATGTAGTAGAGGACAACAACAGATATATTGTTCACAATTTATCGTCAATTAGATACCTCTTATTGTACACATTTTAAGTTTACAAAAACCCTTGTACAAAACAACAAGCAATTTTACACAAAAAATGACTGTTGAATTGATTTTTTATTTTACCTTTATTTTGTAGATCTTATACACATTTTCATCATTTTAATATATGTAGGTATATAAATGATGTGGTCAGTACGAGTGTTTAATGATCAAGTCAATCAAACTAGTTTTGTGAGTAACGAATAAACAATTTAGTGATATCCTCACATAGCCTAAAATATAAAACAAAAATGTTCATAATCTATTCACAAAAAAATTCTAATTGCAGCGCACGGAAAACGTACAAATTAATATCATGGCGCAGTTCAGATACGTTTTCAATTCGAAACTAGTAAAATTCTACGAAGTTGTCGGAAGCTGCAGAATTTTACATGTAACTTGGAGACAGGGGGAGGCTTGCCGAGGAGACAGGGGAAGGGGGGCTTGGCAAGGAGACAGGGGGCAGGCTACAAGACTAAGCGCGACTCACTTGCAGTTACTTAATTAGTTCTCTTTACTTTGCCTCCGCAACCCGTTTGTACACGTGTGCTTTCAGAACTAATGGCGTGGCAATTGTAATGCAGATTGTTATTCTGTTTCGAAGAATTTTGTAATCATACTTTGCCTTTAGAAGGCGTGTGAATAAGAAATGATTTGATTTTAATTTACATTTGCTACCATACTTACGACTCATTTAACAACAAGTCGATTTTCATTATACCTACAATTTAAACGTATTATAACGTTAGTCCATACAATGGTTCATTAACAAAAATACTTAAATTATTTATTATTTACCTATACTTTTATTTTTGACAGGTGATTAGGGTAGTAAGTAATCCAGTATCAATATTATATTCGTTTGTCACGTCTTTAGTGTTACATGTTACCTTGACTAATTCTATACCCAAATATATGTAAACTGTAACATTGAAAATAAATCTATGTACACATAAATCTATGTAAAGAAGTTTTACGCTCGGAGTTTTAGGAACATTTTTTTTAACTTAAACACATAAAGAACTTGAGTATTTAAGTTACAAAGTACAGAGTACTTTAGAGTTTATTTGGAAGTTATATTTCAAAGTGAAAGTAAATTGTATAAGGAGTGCGTGCGATAAGCAAATGATACACTCGTTTATTTATTTAATCTTATGTACCTTACACTAGAGTACAAAGGTGATGATCATGATCATGAAGGTGATCAGGCACTCATCTCAGTGCCGATCACGCGGCGAATATTAGATTACACTTGGCGTGACTTCCACTTGAGACCCGCTACCCTCGCTTGCGATCGCGTATGATTTTCACATGCAGCATCTAGCAGGCCAAACATTGTTCGTTTTCTCGCGTATTCAACTTAAAAAGGTAATTTTCCTACTTAAAAAGTAGATGCTTAATTTGATTAGTATGTATTTATGTCACAGTTTTGGAAGTGATAAATTTTTATTTATCGTGATCTATTAAAACAAATGGGGAGGGCGGTAGAACCTTCAATGGCTCAACTCCATCTGAAATGTAATGTAACAGCGATTGATTTCTTCTAGTGGAATATAATTCCACAACGTCATATCATCTAACACTACAATGCCCAGCATTGTCTATTCTATACTAATGTGTATAGACAACAAAATGCCACATTTAGTTCGTTTAATATACATAGTTCACTCATACTGTCTAAACTACATTTGAAACAAAACGTTTCAACAAAAATCCAGTATTATTTCCCAGCATAATTTTACAACGAGTCCATTGTATTCAAATTCTTGTCCGATCACCTAAATGTCTGAAACAGTCCGGTCCCACTTTGCAAACTCCGGAGCGATCAGGCGCGCAATAAAACTTCGCCGGCGACGGTGATGGCCGCTGGGCGCCGTCAGCGCGACTAATTGCTCAATTAGACACGTCCTTAATGCGGAACCCTGGCGTTTGCTCGCTTCCACCGATACCATTGTTTCGTTGCATACATAAACGACGATTTATTATAAAGTTTTATCACTTCACTACAATGTGTTGTTAACTTTTTGGAATTCATTGTTATGAAGGTGTAATCTGAATCTCATCTAGATTACACTAGAAACTTTCATCAATTCAAGTGAACATTAACGTTATAAATGGAAACATCTCGTCGTGGCAATAAAGATAAAAATTAAATTTTACGCAAAATTTGGTTCGTTATTCTAAATCCAATATGGCGAACGTCCTAAGATGGCGAACGTCCTAAGATGGCGAACTTGGCGGTCCATATGTGCGTGTTAAATAATTAAAAGGATTTTCTAAGAAAAATAAGAAACTTGTTATTAAAAACTTATACATGTGTAGGTATCTACGGTGACTACAAGAGTTTTTGTAATGTACAGGTATACATTAGTGTTTTATTGGAAAAAATACTGATCTCACTCACAAGTTTAACCAGACATTTTGTATGCAACGCGGAACGAGTCGCTTAAGTGGATCAAACAGATTGAACGATAGAAGTTGTTCGGCGACAATGATCGCAGGCGGCCCGTCAGCTAATTGCTCACTTAGCCACGTCTGAAATGTTCAGCATGTCTCTTCATTATTTCAGTTTGTCATGAGTACCTGAAGTTTGCAACGGATGATAATAATTTTATCTCCGAACAGAGTTATGAGGCGACGCGAAATAGGTATAGTAAGGTGAAGGGATTTTTATTGTAGTTAACGCTAACTAGTGTTTAATTTAAACATCCAGTTTTTATTTAAACATGTTTTTAATTGTTTTAGTTGACGTCAATTTGATTTTGTGAAGACGTGTTGGTAATAAATATAAGAGTAAATTAATTCTGCTGCATTTTTTTGATTCCTTGAAATTAGAACGTACAAACCGCTTTAAATGTAGTATTTACTACACGTTGAAACAATTTAGAATTAAACTGTAAATTAAGTAAGCTTGTAATAATAATATTAACAAGACTAATATTACTTAACTCCACGGAGAGAGCCGAAAAACACTCGAAATTTGTTCAAAAAATCTTAAGTCGATAGGTAATATGTGTGAGGTCGTAACATCAGCAGAGGTACCGAGCGGCGGCGTCGGGGGAAATCTCCGCCGGAATGCGTAACGAAGGGCAAGTGCGCTCTATTGTTCTTTCTTTGCGGAATGGACGGACTGATGTCGTTTTAACTTATAAGGCGGTTTAAGCAATTGTTAACTGATAAGTGGATTTAAAAAACAAAAAAGACAAAAATGAAAATTTTGCACGCTCTCGATATTTTAGCTACACATGACGAATTACTGTGTCATAGCTATCTGTTCTTCTATGAACATTCGGAACATACTGTATTTTATAAAGATTTTTATACCATTTATATTATTTTATTATCGTAATAGTATAGGTATATACTAAATTAAAGACAAACAAAAACTACACAAGATACCAACTTTTAATGTTTGTTAAAGCCAGACTTTGGCAAACTAAAACAGCTCGCCAAGTTTTTCAGCTCAAAGTTAAAACAGCCAAACCCGGCCCTTTAGTTAAATTTATCAGTTCCATATTTTTAATTTCCATACCTATGGGTGTTTTTGTAAAAAATATCACTACTGAGTCTGTAGCAAGCCATAATTACCAAAAATTGTAATAAGTTTCATTTTTTTGTTAAAAACTTTGTTTGGTATTTTATTTTCAGATAAATTGGCAAAAACGCCGGAAAATATTAAATTGGTCTTCGAAATAAATGTCAATTAACAACTAAGGCATGGCCAAGTTTTGAAGGTCAAATAAATAAATGCACAATGTGTCCGTCTATTATGCGTTAATGTTCCACAAACACGCACGATCGACATCGAACCTCTTGTATTATGTATTTATAGGCGGGTGCGATTGTTTTGGGATGCTCTAAGCTACCTTTTACGATTTAAGAATCTAAGATTTTTTATTTATGTGTCGCTGTTGTAAAGTTCGGCCAGTAATATATATTAAAGAGTGTCTAACCTACATCAATAATATTTAGGTAATTTTCAGGTAATAAATTCGTAATTGAAAGTGAATATTAATGTCACAAAAAGAATTAAAATATGTTGAAACGAATACGACTGCAAATAATTTTGTAGCGTATGTTACTTGCGTTTTTTATTTAATTATAGGTGTATGTTATATTTTTCCTTACGAAAAATGAGGTAAGAAGTAGAATAAAGTCGCTGTTATCAAGTAAAATAAAATTAACTTACGGTCAGTATTGTAATAATGGTAGTTATTTTTTTTTGTGTTTATAAAGCTTTAAATATTTAACAAAAGTCTGTACAAATCTGTCAGATTTATGGCTGCACAATTATATTAAATACCTACCTTTTAATATTAAAAAGCTTCAGCTATAATGTAAATTGGGCCGCTGTTCCGCGCGCTGGCACAAGTGGCGTTCCCGCGCGGACTAAGTTATAATAAGCCGGCGTAAGTTTTAACTGGCAACAATGCCGCGAGCAGCCGCGCACTGTACACTGCAGTGCCACTCGCGTGAAATATATCTCGTGGCGCTGAGTTGACGTAACTCGTGTTACCTTGATTTAAGCAGATTAAAGTCTAAAATTCTTTTGACTATATGCTGTGATAAAGCTTAGAGTGTAAACAAAAGAAGTTTTCGTTCCAGTGAGGAGCAATTTGATGGTTTAATTGTCATATTGAGACAGAGGTTGTTGAAAGCCATCATCAATATGTTTATTCCGAGAGTTCTAACAAAAAAACTAGATAGACAATGAAAATATCTTGAATACTTTGAGTAGTACAGTTAGCATACAGACCGGTTAGTTATAATAAGCCGGTGCAAATTTTAACTGGCAACAATACCGCTCACAGCCGCGAACTGTGCGCTGTGCAGTGTGCAGTGCCACTCGCGTGAAATATATCTCGCGGCGCTGAGTCGACGTTGCTTGTGGCACCTTGATTTAAACTGTTTACACCGTTTTATTTAAAACTCAAATGCTATACAGTAACGTTCAAATGCTTATTCTATTCGTATGTTTTTCTTCTTAATAATAATATAAGTCGCAAACGAACATGCAGTCTACTCCTTAAGGTAATAATCCTATTGTGTTGGGAATAATATTGCATAAATTGCAACTGACTTCTGTAATATCTATAAAATCAACCCCAAATTGAATTAGTGTTCTGTTTGAGGTCTGATAGAGATTAATTCTCTTTATATAAATGTTCCTCCTTTACCAGGCCGTTCAAACCAGAATAGAACAGCGTTTGAAAAAGTTTCCAAAATAAATGTGTTGGTGGTTGTGGACTCGATCCAAAAAAGGTACAATCACCTTTAGCTAAACCAAACTGAGCTCTTTAAATAGATAACGTATGCAAACATAGGTGTGCCTTACATGTTACGAAACTCTATTCAAACTTGTAAATGAGCCTAAACTTCGCTCATCCCAAAGCGCCCGATGCATTAATTATTCCTCAACTATCCTGTTGCTACATCACTATTGAATCGCAAATCCCTACAATTGGATCCCAGCTGCCTCACTGCTATAGAAATACCATCGGTTTATGCTCATAGCGTAACTAATAGTCTGAGAACCGGTCACATCTTTCTACATCTTGTAGATTATAAAGTTACATTAACATTAGCACCATAGCAAGTGGTAACAGTAACAAATGAAAGTGGTCACTGTCACTCATGAACATCAAGAAATACGTAATACGTATGAAACATAATTACTATTTTATAGTAGCAAACGAGCATGCAGTCCACCTGATGTAAAGTGTCGACTGCCACCCATAGACATTTGTAATTTTCTCCAGAGAAGAACAGAGTCTTACCTGAGGTCGGCCACAAATACGTTGCTACCCCTGAGGTCTGTACTAGAACGCACCGGGTAAGTATATCTCCCATAACACAGTAGTGCCTAACACTGCCGCTATAAGGTAGAAATAGGTGTAGTGGTGGTATCGCCGAAGTCGAACGACAATGGTTCTACCTTCAACTATTACTTATTCTTTAAAATTACTCCATACCGACAAATATATGTATATTATAATGATGGATAGATTTATATACAACAAATCAAGTTATGTGTTGAAGGAAATCGATACGGTTGTCTTTGTGTATAGTGTAATCTAATACTGGTTGCCGCGTGACTGGCGCTTACATGAATGTGTGATTCGCTTATCACACACAATCTACACAATTCAATTTAACTTTGGGGCATGAACAGAATATACAGATTGTACTCTGTTCTTTGTTTTATTCGATTAAATTTAAACAGGTTTGCGTATGTGTATCAAATTTTGCCGACGTAAAGGGAAAATAAATAAAAAGACGCTTTGTTCGCTCATAGCCCCACAGTAGGATTTACTGATGTGTCGTGGGTGCGATGGACACAAAGACGAATACACAAATTACCAGACCCAGAACAGAAATCTAAATTAATCATTTAAATATTTATTTACCCGGTAATCGAACCTGGGACTCACTGCGGCAGACCTGTATGGTGACCACTCCGCCACAGAGGTCATATGTACCTAAAGATAAGCTTTGGATAATATTCCAAAACAAGGATCTCTAATTATAACTTATTTATTTATCCCACATGCTCCACTATGCTCTCCAGTGTGATTTGGTATATTCAGAAAAGAAAAGTGGTATTCTTTAAGGGTATAACGAATTTACAAAAAAATCAAATTACTCCATTTCGTGTGTTCGACAACCTTAGGTAATCTTTGTTTTGAGGGTAGAAAAGGATTTTTTCAATTTACCGTAAGAGTCCATATTAAATGAATGCGAAATTCTCGTCAAAATCCCTCTCCCCGCTTACTAACTGGAAATTATTTAGAACACGAATTTGAACGTTGTGGTTGAGCTAAGCTAAACAAATATGGCCGTCTATTTGCTTTGCGTAGAATATCAGGAGTTTTGAAATTTCAAACATACTGATAGGTACTATGTATTTAGTTTTAGGTTCCGCAAAAGTGTGTACTTGTGTAATTTGTGTCTGAGACGAGCCAACGACAGTGGATATAAAGGAAAGTAGTATTTTTCCCAGCGTCAAAGACTATTGTTTCTCCGGAGAAGCCCTACAGCTTCAAAGGGTTCTTCAGTTCGCAGTACGAGCGGAACCGTATTATCTCTTCCCGTCCTTTTGAATTCAGCAGTTTTTGCGTACGTTTTTTTAGAAACATCGTTAAGTTTTGCTCTTACGACGGATAATGATAGAAAAAACGTTTTACAAAAGTTTCTACGTTTAAGACTAGGTTACTCGCACTAGGATTCACTGCGATGTAAGTATCACAAATGATTATACATTTTTGATTTTTTTTATAACATGAGAGTAACAAAAGAGCGTGCTGTCCACCTGATGGTAAGTGGCTACTGCCGCCCATGGACATTTGTAATCAACCACAGATAAGAACAGTTTTACCGGAGGTTGATCACAAATGCGTTGCTACCCTTGAGGACTAAGTTGGACCGCCTCAGATAAGTATGTCTCCGTTACCACCCCCTTCACACCAGAACAGAGCAATACTTAACACTGCTATTATAATATATAAATAGGTTTGGCGGAGGTGCCGCCGGAGTCGAACCACAAGCGCTCAAATAATAAATGATCTCTCATATTCTTCGCACAAAATTTAATATGTATCACTGACCCCTTATCGGATATTTATGGTACATCGTTGACAGGTACTAAAAGTACAGATTCTAGAAGTTTCCCGCTTCGCCCAGGTACTCTATTTGTCCGTATCACTCCACCACAGTTTAACCATGACCACAACTGGGTCACAATATTGGCATAAATTCAACGTATCGCGTATTTCAACGTATTTAAATATAAATTATGTCAGCTTAATGAAAAAATATAAATATAAATTATTACATAAGTGAGTTTTATTGATGGCGCACAAAATAAAACGTTCTAAACCTTTTTGTATAACTTTTTAATTGAAACGAAAGTGATTCGGCCGGAGTATTTGTTTTACAAACAACGTTGTGTATCCAATGATTTTTGGAACAAGAGCGAACGACTCGTGTGTTAACGTACTTTGACAATTGAATGGGCTTGAAAATAATTATACTCTACTATATTATTACTCTCTGGCGTACTGGTCTAGTGATACCGAAGTGCCGATTATCTAATCGTTTATTAATTATTTAGTGTAATTTATTTTCATTTAGTAGCAACACATGTGTCAACCTCAGGTAGGATCTTGATCTCATCTGTGGCTGATTACAGATGTCCATGGGCGGCAGTGGACTATGGATCGATCGTATATATGCATATAAAAAAGTGTAGAGATGGTGCTGGTAGTCGATTCGCAAAGTTTTCTATTGCCTTGTTTACTTAGGTACAGATAAGTTTTTACTTAGTCCTCAAGAGCTTATGTGATCGATAACGCACTCCAAGGAACAGACGGGTTACAAGCTCATCCTGCAACTATTACACAAAAACATCTGCATAAAGGATTGTTCTCTTTGTTCTCCAGTATCGTAATGGCGGATCGGAAACGGAATGTTTCGCATTCCGCAAACCAGCCCGACGCGAAACAATCCGCTGTTGAGTGGCTGGAAGTGGGGACTTATTTTGTACTATCCGTCAAAAATGCTACGATTTAAACGTTAACAAGGTCTAAAATAGAATGGTGTAGTGTAGTAACGGTGGTACTGCTGTGAATCCATAGAGAGTTCTACGCTTTTAATATGAGTATTTTAGATATTGCTGTGAAACCGTGAAGACTTTAATACTTTTAATATGATTAAATAACATTTAAAACGAGTTCATTTTACAATAGAACCCGCAATGCCAGTGGAATAGTCCGGCAATTTCCTAATTTGCATTTTTGTCGGAGAACGGATTAGTGGTTAATCACACTCCCGCACTCGCGTCGCTTGATTTATTCGGGTTTTAATCTAACTGTTGACGGCGCTTTTGTCACTAAATTGAGACTAGACTACTTGTGAAGCGGTTGTTTTATCTCACTACTAGCGTTACAAAGTGGTTGTACTTTGTGCAGTACTTGATACATCGGTCATCAATATCTTAGATCCGTTTAAGAGTTTAACCATCGCGAAATATGATTATTATCACATAACGATTTGATGACTAATTGTCAAATGTAACTTTACGCACAAGTTTAAAACCATACTGACCGAAGAACTGTATAAAATTCTTCTCTACTTTTTAAAATGGGCAACTGCGTATACAGTCTGATTCTTGACAATAAGCCAAGTATAACTTTAGGTACCGAAGCTAGATTCTGAATGGAAGGAGTAGTTAGGACTATGTACTGATATACCTACGCTTTGTTGAAAATTTGTAAGAAAGGCAGAAACGGCTTTAAACAAATTTCAATGCTGCAATGTTTTTATGAACAAATAAATCTCATGATCATAGTTAATACTACATTTACAGAACAGCGTATCCACTTCATTAAAACGCAGATCTTCGACCCATTTCGCAGTAAACAAGTGTACTATTTCCAGAGGGAAAAATAATTAAAACCGCAGCAACCATTGTGTCTCAACGTCTGACCATCACGCTCATTGCGCAAAAAATGAAATGAAATTTCATGTAAACGCTCCATCGCATTGTGCGACTAAATGAACTGCAGTTTATATCGCAAACACTGCCCCGGTACTGCAGGGATATTGCAGCTTTTATGTGAAATCCTTGCTATTTAGTTTTGTAAGTTCCAGCAAAAGAATATACGGACTTCAGTTATGAAGCTAAGAACAATAAGAAGTATCAAAGGGAATTCCTCGCTCTCTTTATCAGATCTTAACTAGGTTAGTATTATCTGGTCCAAAACATATCGTATTTAAAAAGAAGTATAAAATCAAGAAATATCATTTTAAATTTAGCAAGTTTTCTTAATAATACTAGTTTTTATTTACGAAACTATATCACGTAGCTGTAAACCGTTACACAGATTAGCACGGCGAAAATATCAGATTTTGTTAATGCTTTAAATTATGAACTAAATATGACGCTAAGCCCGTTAACTTAAACCAGTGAAATCAGTTTAGTGGGTTAAACTGACCGCTGCTGAGTCTTAACACGCTTCAGATTTATGTTTATAGTTTCCTGGTGCCAATCCAGCTGGAAACAGCTATTGGGTCAAATGATAAAATATAATTACATAATATGTGTGTTAATGTTGATAAAGATTTCTATTAAACGAAATAAAGTACCACGCATCTATTTACTTTTTGAAGTACATACAGGTATAATGAAAAAAAAAATGTTTTGAAGGTGGTAGAACTGTATGTAGTTCGATTCCGGCGGAACCACCTCCACACCCTTTTCTGCCTCATAACAGCAGGGTTAACCTCTGCTGTGTTCTAGTCTGAAGGGTGTGGTTAGGAAGAAATACTTATACAAGGCGTTCCAGCTCAGTCCTTAAGGGTAACAACGCATCTGTCAACCTCAGGTAGGACTTTGATCTAATCTGGGGTTGATTACAGAAGTCCATAGGCCGCAGTTGCCACATACCATCAGCTCGTTTGCAACTTCGATCATATAAAAAAGAAATTAAATGAACCATAGCCTGGATAATACGAGTATAAGATATTTCCGGATTTCAGGTCTGAAAAAGAGCTAAAATGAAATCGCTCCTAAAATACAATGCTTAAGCTTGGCAAGGTGAGGGGAGAGGCACGCCAAACGGCCAGCGGAAATATGTTAATGGGACCGCTTTACCCTAACGAGCGTTTTAGTCAGACTGCAACAAGCGTTACCCGGCGGAATTACTTAACTTAACCACTTAGGTATTACTTATCAAAGTTTAAGGGTCTTGCTCCGTGGCGCAATATTCGCCACGCTGTTACGGTGGTTTATGAGAGTGGTACAACTGTACAATCAGTGAAGTCCATCCGATGTATACGAATATATATTTTCATTTGAAAATTGTTGTTTGAAAATTCTTAAAGTTAAACTTAAAACGCTACATTCATAGCCCAACAGTAGGATTTTCTCCTTTGTCGTGGTTGCCATGGACACACACATGCACGAATACACAAACACCCAGACCCAGAACAAAAATCTAAATCCATCATTTAGATGTCTGCCTGGCCGGGAATGGTATGGTAACCGTTCCGTTACGACGGTCGTCAATGGATATGTAAAGGATATTTATTAGAGGCATTCTTACTTGGGCCCAAGAGTCTGTAGCGGATTTACCAATAGGCTGAGTAGGCTGGAACCTAGGGCGGCAGATTTCAAATTTATCTTAGAAGACCTTTTTTGGGCAAATTGCGGAAACACAGTAGTTAATAGTGCGGACCAAACTAAAGTAGGTATTGATTTGCAGAGGTCGGCAGGGGCAGATAAACTGCAATAGCCTTTTGGCGGCAAATATCACCACTACTAGGCGTAACGAGTCCGTGGACCATATCAGATAGGATATTTAGGTATAAATTTTATCTGCACTCATTTTGAGTAGAGCTTAAGAGTATGCTTATAAAGTAACATAAACTATTTCTTTTTAAGTAACTGGCATATGCTTTGAATACGAATAAATTAATACACTCAATATCGATAAGCGAAGCTAAATGAATATAATAAAAATAAGTATAAGCCTCACACGGAGGCTGTGCGCACGTCGCGTGTCCCTCACGCACGCCGGCGCCGGCGACCCCAGATTTCCCCCGGGCAGCGCCGCATAGTGCCTACTAGATCAAAGTGCCTTTGATACGATTTTTTTGCATATCCTTATCCTTTCAATTATTATTATTTATTTTATTTATTACTAGCTGATTTCCGCGTTTAAAAAGTGAAAAGGAATACATATTTAAACATAACTGAAATCCCGCTCTCTCTCGCGAGGGGCCCCGTGTGCACATAAAGCGCGCTATAATGCTTTTTAAAAAAAATAAAGTAGGTAGTCTATGTTACGTCTTAGACCTTCAGCTACCTTCCAGTGAAAGTCCCGTCAAATTCGGCAAAGCCGTTTAAAAAATTACCTCAGCCAAACAGACAGACACATCGACAGACAGACAATTATTTTAAATTGCATTTTTGTTAAAGATATCGCGTATAAGTTATAGTTATAAGTTACATATGCGTTGAGTAAAAAGTTGTTATTTTGAAATCACAAACAGCACGTCAATTTTACTTATTTGTATAGATTTATTTTTATAATTCCACTTACTTGCCTCCTCAAACTTCCAAACAACTACTGCTAGTGTACAACTAATACAGTATTTTCCATATTCCTTCACATTAAAATCTTGAAATTCAGTTTGAGGTTATTTCATTCTATTGCTCAATTTTCCAACTTGATTAAAATGAAGTTTTAATATTTGAGCGTTTAATAATTCGTGAAATCTTTTCAACGTTACGTTAATATCGGTGGTGGCTTTCTTTCCCAGTGAAATTCGTTCAAATAGTCCACTTCTAGCGAATTTTTAATATTATGAAGCTTTTGTTCACTCTAACTTTGCTTTGCTTTCATTGTAATGAGCATTGCCAGTTGTTATTAAATACACCATTTGTAGAAAATTAAATTTAAGAATTATGATCCAGTGAATATTAAAAAAAATGATGTGTGGTGTTCATTTTCTTTCAAACTCACTCCTCTCTCTGTTCTCATTTCCTGGAGACGATACTGCCACTTCCTCCCTTCCTTCTTCTCTTTCCTTCGGAAAAACTGTTGTGATTCTAAGTTTTAAGCTGTGTGGTGTCTTTATACCGGGGGCGGCAGTGGCCCCTTTAGGCCTCTTTAGGCCACTGCCGTCCATAAACATTTGTTATCAACCCCAAATAAGTACAGAGTCTTACCTACTCGTAAGTTTGGCCACAAATGCGTTCCTCACCAGGTACACCCTTCAAGCCAGAACACAGCAGTGCTTAACACTGACATAAATAGAGGCTATTATCATATCCTATCTACCTATAGCCTTCCTACCATAGCCTTCAGAAGTGACAACGCATCTGCGATTTGTTTTGGTTTGATATCTACATGATGTATGTAATTTTTTTAGTACCTACTATGAGTATAGAAAGCGTTATTTTTTGAGCGAGTTATATCCAAACTATCTATTCGAAGCCACTGCCCACCACTGACCTATTAAAGCGGATTATTATCATAAAAATACCGTAAACACACACGACATGTGAGAATAAACATTTATAACGTAATGTCGATAGTTGGCGTCACGCGGAGGGCGGATTTATTGCCCGCTCGGACACCACCCGTGCTTTACGGGAATTTTATTATTTGCACTAGTTCCCGCATTAAATACATAATAATTAAGCGCCCGCAAAACAGCAAATTATTAAAAAATAAATTGTTTTACGGTTTTATGTCAAATGTCATTCTTTAAGTTAGTAATTTGAAATTTAAATATGAAGGAAGAGGTGTTGCACTTTGGAAGAAGCCTATTTACAGCAGTTGATGTAACAGTGCAGTATAAAGTATCAAAATATAAAAAATGTATGTTGTACTTTCGAAAAATCTGAGTCTTCCAAATTCGGAAGTGTATAAGTGTTCAGCTGAGCGTAGCTTAAAATATTAAACACATACCAAGATATAACTTAAGTGAACCTGATTCAGTTCGAAATTTCAATACAAACGTTAGCAGGGTTGCCAAAACGTTTTATTTCGAAGCAATCGTTATGCGTCTTGGCAGCGCACCGCCGCCGCTCGATAAACTGCGCCGTCCACCCCTCGCCACTCAAACCAATATATTTTCCAAAATATCTGCAAACAGTTTTAGGGAATTTAAATTCGCACAATTTATGCGTTAATTTAAATCGGACTTTTTCAATTAAAGATCTGGAAATTAAAAGCTTCGAAAGTAGAATAACGCCGCTGTAATTACCTTATTATCATAATATACGAGTACTTATCATCCGTATGTAAAATTACCTAAATAAAAAATCTGTAGATAAATTAGGATTAGGATAAATACGTATATTCCGCTTCCATTTACTCCAACAAAAAGTAGATATGATCAAACGTGATAAAATTTTTAACAACAATAAACCCGTGCGTGAAAAATCTAGTGAATAAATCTGTCGCGGAACATGAGTTGGTAACTAATGTATTTATTAAAACGGTTTACGCACGTGAAGCACCATTAGTGTTAATCCCGGCATATTTTAGTCGCTTTAGTTTGTGACCAAATAATAGTCCCACCTCCGAAGGTAAGGATCAACTGATAAAAATTGCACGAGCTAGTCCAGAGTTTAATCTTGATTAACGGACAAATTAGCAAACGAGCGGCCGCACCGGGCACTCTGTTACTGCGAAAAAGGACCAAAAATTTAAAAAGGCTATAAATAAAGGCAAAATAATACTCTCGTCAGAGGGCGCGGTGATCGCGATTTTTTACGGCATTATAGAGAGCTGAACGTATTCAATTTGCAGCGGAGCTGGCGCGGCGCCAAAGCTACCTCTGTGTACTAAATGCTTAATGCTACAAGAAATACTTGCAGCTCCTAATGTTTGTAATTCCACGTATATTTTTCTGCAGCGTTCAAATTTTACAGTATTCTGTTTTGTGCTGTTCAATTTGGATCATAGAATTTCCGATTTTCCATTTTATATTTTTGTACACGTCTAATATTATTACATACAGACTTATTAATTCTATGCTTATACATTAGTTACTGTCTGTATACCTTGATATATTTATAACTTACCTCTGAGAAGACAGTTTTTTTCACTTATGAAATTCACTTCTTATAATTGTGCTTTCTTTACTTCACTTTTGATATCTTATTAACATTATCGGAGGATTGTTTTCAACAACCTAAAGTTTAAAATTTAGATTTAGATTAGATATTAGATTTTAGATAGATATTAGATTAAAATTAAAAAGCTTAAATTTTGAAAAACAAAGAGATTTTTGTTAAATCAGTTTGCATATAGAATTATAGACCCATGAAGTGCCTTAGGGGTAAATTTTATTCGAATTCTAATCATTTCATTATAGAGTTTGTTTCACTAGACAGTTGAAGAAATTCGCGTGGGTTGGGTCCAAGCTCAGCTGGGGAGTCCCGCGGGACACTACACTTTATACTTATTGCTGGATACAAAGTTACGTCACGGCGATCCCAACTTTGTCCGGGATACAGGGACAGTAAAAGAAATGTATGTAGTTGTATTGAAGACAAATGATTCTTGCTTATGTTGTGTGATAACTTTTTTATATGATCAAAGTAGCAAACGAGCATGTAGTTCACCTAGTGGTAAGTGGTTACTGCCGCCCATGAACATCTGTAATCAACCGCAGATAAGATCAAGGTCCTACCTGAGGTTGACCACAGACGCGTTGCTACCACCGAGGACTGAGCTGGAACGCCTCGTATAAGATTGTCTCCCTTATTGCATTCTTCAGACCAGAACACTTCAGGCAGAAAAAGGTTTGGCGGTGGTTCCGCCGAACCACAGAGTCGAACCACATAGAGTTCTACCACCTTTAAACTAAGTGGTGGGTGGTACGACTTTTGAAGGTGGTAGGACCCCATGTAGTTCGACTCCGGCGGCACCACCGCCACACCTATTTCTGCC